>JAHWGI010000970.1:0-70000 GCA_029379305.1 Frankliniella fusca
GGGAAACCAGATAAAGATAAATTAGAAACATTGAATATACAAAGAGAAAAACAAAAATTTTTATTTATAAGTCCAAAAAAGCGAATATCTTGATTATCAAAAAAATTATGAATAAAAAACCCAGCGCATATAAAAAGTAGAGCTTTAAAACCAGCATGTGTGATTAAATGAAAAAAAGCTAAATCAGGTAGTCCAATTGAAATAGTTGATATTATAAAACCTAGCTGTCTTAAAGTAGAGAGAGCAATAATTTTTTTTAAATCAAATTCAAAAAGTCCAGAAACTCCAGATATAATCATTGTACAGAGTGAAATATAAAGTAAAAAAAGTTTTAAGTTCTCATTCAAAAAATAATTAAAACGAATTAAAATATATACACCAGCAGTTACTAAAGTAGATGAATGAACTAATGAAGATACTGGAGTTGGAGCTGCTATAGCGGCTGGTAATCAAGCAGAAAAAGGAATTTGAGCTCTTTTAGTTAGAGATGCTAAAAAGAACATAAAATAGAACCATCTTATATATAGATTTCCAAAATTTATATAATTTCATCTTCCATAAGAGAAAAAAAGTGAGATTCTAGATAAAATAAAAACGTCCCCAATACGATTAGTTAAAACAGTAATTATACCAGAATTAAAAGATTTATAATTTTGATAAAAAATCACAAGTAAATAAGAAATTAATCCTAGACCATCTCAGCCTAAAAGCATACAAAATATATTTGGACAAATAATTAGAAAAATTATTGATATGACAAATAAACTTATTAAAAAAAAAAAACGAATTTTAAAAATTTCAAACATTATATAATATTCTCTATATAAAATAATACAACCAGAAATTAAAAGAACCATACCTATAAATAAACATGAGATATAATCAAAATATAAAGGAAAAGTTATATAAAAAGATGAAAAAACAAAATTTCACTGTAAAAATAATCTAAAATTAAAAGTTAAGAAAAAAAAACATAATAAAAAATTTAAAAAACCGAAAAAAAAAAAAAAAGGAGATATAAAAAGAAAAAAATTTATAATTTTGTGCTCATATAGCCCTTTTGATTCCACAAATCAACGTTCCTAAAACTGACAAAATAAAAAAACTCCATTTTTAAAAATAAAAAAGATAAAGGGAAAAAATGTTTATAGATGACTAAATTTTCACGAATGTAAAAAGAATTTAAGAAAGATCTAAAAGAACAAATTTTTCCATGAATAATAATTCTAAATAGAAATAAGTTGTAAGCTCCAGAGATAAAAGATATAAATATCAAAAAATTTAGTAAAAAAAAGCATCAAGAGATCAAAGACAAAAAAAGATAAATTTCACCTAATAGATTTAAAGAAGGAGGGAACCCCATATTAAATGAACAGAAAATGAATCATCATAAAGAAAATCTAGGATAAACAGATAATAAGCCTTTGTTTAAAAAGATCCTACGACTTCCAGAACGTTCATAAAACAAATTGGCAAGAAAAAAAATACAAGATGAGCATAAACCATGAGCTACTATTATTAAAAGTGACCCTTTTACACCTGTGTCATTATAAATTAAGACTCCTATAATAACAATCCTTATGTGAGAAACAGAACTAAAAGCAATTAAAGATTTTAAATCCGATTGACGTAAACAAATAAGACCTGTTAATACTCCTCCTCATATACTAATACATATAAAAACTCTATTAAAAAAAAAAAGCTTTTTTAATAAAACAAAGAACCGGTATATGCCATAACCACCTATTTTTAAAAGAATTCCAGCCAAAATTATAGAACCAGAAACAGGGGCTTCCACATGAGCTTTAGGAAGTCAAGAATGAAAAAAAAATATAGGCATTTTTACAAGAAAAGAGAAAATTAAAAAAAAGTAACAAAAAATTGATAGACTCTCAGAAGATATAAAAAAAAAAGATCTATTATTTAGATTTCTTAAATAAAAGATTCTTATTAATATAGGTATAGAAGAAAATAATGTATAATAAAATAAGTAAAGTCCCGACTGAAATCGTTCAATATTATTTCCTCATCCTAGAACGACTAAAAAAATAGGAAATAAAGATGACTCAAAAAAAAAGAAAAAACAAAATATATTAGAAGAGAAAAACATAAAAAAAAGGAAGAATATTAAGATTATTATAAGGAGACAAAAAACTCAAGAATATAATGTCAAAAATAAGTAAGAACTAGAAATTAAGCTTAACAAAATGATCCAAAAAGTTAAAATAATTAATATATAAGAAAAGAAATCCAATGATAAAAAAAAATTTTTTGATATAAATATATAGTTTAAATTTAAAAAAAGCGTAAAGGGGAAAAAAAAAAATATTAGAAAAATTAAAAAATAAAAGCGCTTCAAATTTAGAAATATAAAGAACAAAAAAAAAGTAATCAAGATTAAAATGAAAATAAAGACAAAACACTAAAATTTACACATCCATAAAATTTAACAATTTTTACCAAAATTGATAACCCTAGAGCCCTTTCACAAACAATAAAAACGAAGTAGATTATTAACATTCTAAAAGAATTAAATATAAAAAAAACTATATATATAAATATAAAAATTAAAAGGGACAAAGATTCTAGAATTAATAAAGAATTCAAAAAAGAAAATAAATTAAAAAAGTACGATACAAAAAGCAATAAAAAAAAAAAAAAACTCAATCTAACCATAAGTTTTTTTTTATATTTAAATCTTGTAGTTTAGAAAAAACATAAAATTGCAAATTTTAAAAAGATATTTCCAAGATTTAGAATATATCAGATAAATAATTTCAATAATTTTTAAAAGATTAACTAGATCGTTCTTTATAATAAGATATGTTTCTATATTAATAGTGAATCACCCTTTAACTATAGGAATTTTAATTATTTTTCAATCAGTATTTTTAACTATCACTTTAAATATAAAGTTCAATATAAGATGATTTAGATTTTTAATTTTTTTAATTTATTTAGGAGGAATCTTAATAATCTTTTCTTATATTATTAGAATCTCATTTTCTAATAAACCTATAACAAGAAAATTAGGTAATTTACTTATTTTAATTCTTTTTTTTCCTATACTAGACCTCCTAGAAGAAAAAGAATCTAGAATAAGATTTAAAAATTTAAATTTATCTGGGCTCATATCAACCCTCTATATTTCATTATCAACAATAAGAATATTTATACTAACATTTTTATTTTTTATTATAACTAGAGTTATTTTTATTACAGATAAAGAAAATTCACGATTAAAAATAAATTAACTCAATAAAGAATATTTTTTTTTTAATATTAAAAGGCTAGAAAAAAATTACTTACAATAATAATAAGTTTTTAAATAAACATAGCCTAAAAATATTTTTAAGAGTTAAAGTAAAATTTAAAAAAATAATTTTTTTAACCTAAAGGGTTTTTAAATAAAAAATAAGTAGGTTTAAAGAATTGTTCCTTGTGTATCATGATTTAAAGATGTATAAAAATATTTATTTATCTCGAAGGAAAAAGATCTAATAAAAACTGAGATCAATTTTTCACTATTGTAAAAAAGTTTCTATTAGGAATGAAAAATTTTCAATTTTTCTTATATCTAGTTATTTTAGAAAAGAATTCAATTCAGTTGTTTTAAAAAAAAATAAAACTAAAAAAAAGTTAAGGGATTAACTTTGGCTTTAAAAAAAATTTTTTAAGAATTTTAAAAAAAAGGAATTTAATTAACCAAAAATTTAAAAATTTTAAGTTGAAAAGAAAAATTAAATAATTTTTTTTGTTTATAAAATAAATTTAGAACTAAAATTAAATTAATAAAATTTTAAAATCAGTAAATTTTTAAAAAAAAAACAAGAACTCGGCAAAATTTTTCTCGAATGTTTAGCAAAAACATTGTTTCATGAATTTATAAGAAATAAAGCCTGCTCAGTGAATATTAAACAGCAATCTAAAAGTAGCATAATAATTTGTCTCTTAATTGGAGGCTAGAATGAAAGGTAAAACGAAGAAAAATCTTTTTTTTACTTTAAAATTTAAGTTAACTTTTAAGTAAAAAGGCTTAAATTAAATTAAAAGACGATAAGACCCTATAGAACTTAATTTTTTAAAAACAATACTTATATACAAAGAAATTTTACTGGGGAAGTATAAAGAAAAAAATTTTTTATAATCATTACTATTAGAATTCTTTATCCTTTTAAGAAATAAAAAAGTTACCTTAGGGATAACAGAGTAAAAATTTTTTAGAGACCATATCAAAAAAATTATTTACTACCTCGATGTTGAATTAAGAAAAATTTTAATAGAAGAAAGTTAAATTTTAGGTCTGTTCGACCTTTAAAATCTTACATGATTTGAGTTAAGACCGGTGTAAGCCAGGTTGGTTTCTATCTTTAATATATAAGAGTTTTTATAGTACGAAAGGACCTAGAAGCTTAATTTTATTAACTAATTAGCTTATAAAAGTGAATATTTTGAAAATATTAGAAAGACCATCCAGGTTTATTAGTTTTATGTTAAAAAATTCATATATAATAAAGTGGTTTTTTTCATCAAATCATAAAGATATTGGAATTTTATACTTTTTATTCGGATTTTGATCAGGTATATTTGGATTATCTTTAAGGATATTAATTCGCTTAAACTTACGTACCTCTTTTAAAATTTTTATCAGGAATGATCAGTTTTACAATTCAGTTGTAACTGCGCATGCATTTGTGATAATTTTTTTTACAGTTATGCCTATTATAATTGGGGGTTTTGGAAACTGACTTGTTCCTCTTATATTAGGCGCCCCAGATATAGCTTTTCCACGATTAAACAATATAAGATTTTGACTTCTTCCGCCTTCTTTAACTTTATTAATTATAGGACTTTCTAAAGATGGAGCAGGAACAGGATGAACTGTTTATCCTCCATTATCAACATTTTATCATTCTGGTATATCAGTAGATTTAACAATTTTTTCACTTCATTTAGCCGGAATTTCGTCGATTCTCGGAGCCTTAAACTTTATTACAACCATTATAAACTTGAAAATTAAAAATCTGGAGACAGA
Organism: Frankliniella fusca; assembly: GCA_029379305.1. Lineage (NCBI taxonomy): Eukaryota > Metazoa > Arthropoda > Insecta > Thysanoptera > Thripidae > Frankliniella > Frankliniella fusca. The sequence continues at coordinate 5,036 of JAHWGI010000970.1, forward strand.
AAAAATAACTTTATTTGTTTGATCAGTAATTTTAACGGCTATTCTTCTTCTTTTATCTCTTCCAGTTCTAGCGGGGGCAATTACTATATTATTAACAGATCGAAACTTAAATACATCCTTTTTTGATCCTAGAGGAGGAGGGGACCCAGTTCTATATCAACATTTATTTTGATTCTTTGGCCATCCAGAAGTTTATATCCTTATTTTGCCTGGTTTTGGTTTAATTTCACATATTATTACACAAGAAACAAATAAAAAAAGAACTTTTGGACTTATGGGAATAATCTACGCTATAATAGCCATTGGATTTTTAGGTTTTATTGTTTGGGCTCATCATATATTTACAATTGGGATAGACGTTGATACACGGGCCTATTTTACATCTGCCACTATAATTATTGCTGTCCCAACTGGGATTAAAATTTTTAGGTGATTAGCTACATTTGCAGGTGCAAAAATAAAAATAACAATTTCAACTTTATGAAGAATAGGATTTGTTTTCCTTTTTACTTTGGGGGGGTTGACTGGGGTTATACTTTCAAATTCTTCTATTGATATTGTTTTACATGATACATATTATGTAGTAGCTCACTTTCATTATGTTCTTTCGATGGGAGCTATTTTTGCTATTTTTGCAGGGACAGTACACTGATATCCTTTATTTACAGGGCTTACAATGAAAAATAAATTTTTAAAAATTCACTTTTTTTTAATATTTATTGGTGTAAACTTAACCTTTTTTCCACAACATTTTATGGGATTAATAGGAATACCTCGACGGTATTCAGATTACCCGTTCCTTTTCGAAAAATGGAACAAAATTTCTAGATTTGGGTCTATCGTTAGTATAATTTCAACAATTTTTTTTATTTTCATTTTATGAGAAAGAATAGCATCACAACGAATTGTAATAATAATTAATAAAAATAGATGATCAATTGAATGAAATAAATCTGCACCAACTAAAGAACATTGTTTCGAAGAAAATCCAAAAATTTTTAATTTTTAATTTTAATTTTGAGAATTTTAGCTTTATCAAACTTAGTTTTAGCCTTAACTTTAATTATTTTATTAACAAGAATTTCAAAAAAAAGAAAAAATTGACGAGAAAAATCAAATCCTTTTGAATGTGGATTCAACTTTTTTAATCCAGCAAAGATTCCATTTTCTATGCGATTTTTTCTTATCGCAATTTTATTTGTAATTTTTGATGTAGAAATTGCTTTAATTTTACCTTTTGTGATTACTATATTCTATACAAATTTAAAAGTTTGAACTTTGGTAACTTTTAGATTAATCTTTATTATTCTTTTAGGAACCCTAATTGAATGAAAAGAAAATTCATTCGAATGAAAAAAATAGTACTTGTATAGTAAAAATAATACATTGATATTAAAAATCAAAAATAAAGGCTAACTTTTTCAAGTAATTTTCCCCTATTTTCATATTTTTTATAATTCTTCAAGAAACACAATTATTGTTATAGAACAGTTTCACGATTATACAATAATATTTCTTTCAAGAATTATTTCTTTTATTTTAATCATTTTCATTAATTTAACAAAATGTAAATTTACTAATTATAATTTCAACGAAAATATAATAATTGAGATTGTTTGAACAATTGTTCCAATAATCATCTTAATTTTTATTGCTTATCCGTCTCTCTTTTATTTATATTTATTTGATTTGTCAATTAATCCAACAGTCTTAACTAAGGTTTTTGGAGCTCAATGGTATTGAATTTACGAAAGATTTGATACAGAAAAAGGTTTATCTTATAGATCTTATCCTTTAAGAGATAATGATCTGTTAAAAAGAGCTAAATATAACATAGGATGACGTTTATTAGAAACCGACACACGAATAGTTGTACCTTATTTAACAGAAATTCAATGCTTAACAACTTCTTTAGATGTAATTCATTCGTTTTCAATCCCAGATTTAGGAATTAAGATTGATGCAATTCCAGGACGATTAAATTCTATTTCCTTTCAAGTTAATAAACCAGGAGTTCACTATGGTCAATGTGCAGAAATTTGTGGAACAGGTCATTCATTTATACCTATTTGTTTAGAAGCTGTCTAAAATGAAAAAGTAATTAATTTATAATGTATTTTTGTCAAAAATAAGTAGCTTTATTAGCCTTTTTCTAATAAGAAAGCAATGAAATTGCATTTAGTTTCGACCTAAAGAAAGTATTAAATTTACTCTTATTACTATGTATCTATTGTAAGCAAGCAAATTTATTTTCCAAATAAAAGGTTGGAGATTCCAGTTACATTCCTTAATAAGTTAAAAAAACTATTGAATTTTTACTTCAATTTTATCTAAAGATTTAAGGATAGAAACTTTCAAAAAAATAAGGAAAATTTTAACTCCGTTCCATTTAGTTTCACCAAGACCTTGACCAATCTTAGCTTCTTTTGGTCTATTTAATCTAGTCTTTTCAAGAAGCATAATTTTTAATGGAGAACTTACATATCCTTTTTTTTTTAATTTTATCTTTATAATTTTAATTTCTATATTTTGGTGGCGTGATATCATTCGAGAGTCAACTTTTGAAAATCGCCATACAAAAGAAGTTATATCAGGGCTTAAAATAGGAATAATACTTTTTATCACATCTGAAGTATTCTTCTTTTTATCATTTTTTTGAGCTTTTTTCCATTCATCCTTATCTCCAGATATTTTTATTGGTCAACAATGACCTTGTAAAGGAATTAAGCCTTTTAATCCTATATCCATTCCATTAATAAATACTTTAATTCTTTTAAGATCAGGAATTTCTTTAACAGTTTCTCATCACTATATAATAACCGCTAATAAAAAAAAATCAATTTTTTTTATTTTTATAACAATTCTTTTAGGAATTTATTTCTCTATTCTTCAATATGTTGAATATAAAGAGGCGTCGTTTTCAATTTCTGATTCAATTTATGGATCATGTTTTTTTATGGCTACAGGATTCCATGGAATCCATGTTTTAATTGGAACAATCTTTTTATTTATCTGCTTTATCCGATTAATAAAAGAACATTTTTCTTCGTATCATCATTTTGGTTTTGAAGCCTCTGCATGGTACTGACACTTTGTTGATGTAGTTTGATTATTTTTATATATCTGTGTTTATTGATTTGGAAAGTAAAATTGTTTATTTTAATAGATTTAAATCGAAGGGTGCCTGATTAAAGGGATATTTTGATAGAATATATGATCTAGACAAATTCTAGTCCTTCGAAAATTTATATCTTTATTTTGTCCTGGTTTTGGTTTAATTTCACATATTATTACACAAGAAACAAATAAAAAAAGAACTTTTGGACTTATGGGAATAATCTACGCTATAATAGCCATTGGATTTTTAGGTTTTATTGTTTGGGCTCATCATATATTTACAATTGGGATAGACGTTGATACACGGGCCTATTTTACATCTGTCACTATAATTATTGCTGTCCCAACTGGGATTAAAATTTTTAGGTGATTAGCTACATTTGCAGGTGCAAAAATAAAAATAACAATTTCAACTTTATGAAGAATAGGATTTGTTTTCCTTTTTACTTTGGGGGGGTTGACTGGGGTTATACTTTCAAATTCTTCTATTGATATTGTTTTACATGATACATATTATGTAGTAGCTCACTTTCATTATGTTCTTTCGATGGGAGCTATTTTTGCTATTTTTGCAGGGACAGTACACTGATATCCTTATTTAAAATTCATATTAATATCAATTCAAATGAATAAATCAGTTTATTTAATAGTTTATAACTCATTTGAAATAAAATTTAAAGTTATTTATATAAATCCAATTTTTAAAATTCTTAATAGATCACTCTTTAAACTGCCCACACCAAGAAATATTTCTCTATTCTGAAATTTTGGATCATTATTAGGTTATGGTGGGGCGAGTAGGGGGCATATAATGGTATAAAATGTGGGGGGGGGGTGCGCAGTGTGAGGTGTTTGGGTGGTATTCTTGCTTGCGTGGCGGGGCGTGGTGGGCTCCCGGAATATGCATGCACACATCCCCGCCCGTCGTCCACGTTTCCTCTCTCTCTCTCTCTCTCTCTCTCTCTCTCTGACTCTCGGCAAGAGTCCCACCCCGTCTCTGCCAACTGCGTACCAGGCTTCCTTAACGCACAGCGCAACACGACAAAATTCCTTAGAAAGAGTTCTAAAAAAAAAATTACGGAAAGAAAAAAATTCAGCTCGGCCTCGGCATGACCGTTTCAACAGCAACAGAACATACAACAGCACAGCAGAACGTACTTCGTGTCCATCAGCAGCCAGCTGCCCCGGCGCCTTACAGGACGCTGCACTGCTGCACGCCACCGTCCTATGTCCTATCGAGGACACGAGGTCTGCAGAGGCGCCACTGCGAGCCGTCCCCCCCGCCACGTCCCGCTCCGGTCCGTGCTGATGTATGCGTGTACCCGCCCCGGCCCTGCCCTGCCCCGACCCAGCCCCTCCCCGGTCGCTCTCCGAATTCCGAGCGCAACTGTACAAACTGAATTTCGGACACTTCGACCCTGGAAATAAAGAAACACGGACTGTGGGCTTTGGTCCGCCACGCCCCTCGTCTCGCCGTATGCAAAGGAGGCGGCCAGGCTCGGAGGGGCGTGGCGGGGCGGGGCGGGGCCGCCCAGGCGGACACACGGAGGCCCTCGGCGAAAAGGGTGCGAGGGGCGAGAGGAGCTGGTTTGCATATATTTTGACTCCCATATCTTTTCACACTCGAGGAAGTGCGAATGGAGGGACAATGTTCACAAGTTGGTGGTGGCGGCGCGGAGGAAGGCGTGGTGCGGCGGGGAGGGCCGGGGCCGGGCGGGGCGCCGGTACTTGCGGCTTTATTCACAGTCTCCAGGCGCGACCTCTCTTCGGGAGGCGTGGTGGCGCGTGCCCAAAAAAAAGGTGGCATGGCAGAGAGAAGTTCGTTTCAAGACGCGCCGACAATCGACATAATTTTTTTTCCGTGTGTAAATATGATTTATGTTTTGCAGTTTTATTTTCTTTTCTTCAGTATTCTTGCCCTGACTGCACACTAGCTGGTTTCACTCTCTCTCTCTCTTTCCAGACGAGATCCTCTCCGATTACACATATGAAGACAACAAGCGCGCGCGCGCGCGAGAGAGAGAGAGAGAGAGAGAGAGAGAGAGAGAGAGAGAGAGAGAGAGAGAGAGAGAGGGGGGGGGGCAGAGAGAGAGAGAGAGAGAGAGAGAGAGAGAGAGAGAGAGAGAGAGGGAGAGAGAGAGAGAAGCTCTGCACGGCGAGTCGAAGAGGCGAGACAAGAGATATAAGGGGGTGAGAGAGAGAGGCGGCGTTCCTCTTTATTGACTTATTTTGTTATTTCAATCAGAGGCGCTCCCTGCAAAGTAGCGGAGGAATGTGGTGCGTGGGTCCGGGGCGGGCCGCTATGTGCGTGCCAGTCGCTTGGCTGCACTAATCAGACTCAGGACCCTCCCCCTCTCACTCACTCACATGTTTTGTCCTCTTCTCTCCCCCCCCCCACCCCCCTCTCTCCCTCTCTCACCCCATCCCCCGATTATTGCCGATGCGCTGCCGCCGCCACTGTTTCGCGCTTGTTACGAATCGCAAAGAAAACCGCGGGACGCGGAGAATGCAGCTTTCTCCGCCCGCCGATTCCTCTGCGAGGCCTACGTCTCGCAAATTGACTATCTGCTTATGAAACGGGGGGCTGCACTTCAATCATCGACTGGCTTGCGTAGACTGCAGGCACAGCGGGGGCGAGGCGGGGTTGGTTGCGGGGTCTGCCGGGGGAGTACAGCTAAAGTTTCCACATATATCGAGAGCTGCCTAATACCACCCCCGGCCCGGAGAGTGGGTCTCAGGCGGCTCCGTAGCCAGCGCCCAGGCGGGGACCGGCAAGCCCCGCTCCGACTTTATTTGAGTTAACGAAAAATGTATCGACACATAATACGCGAAATGTCTTCAAATAAGAAAGGGGAAAAAATTACACAGATGTGGCACCTTTTCATCGCATGCAGAGAGTCAGTTTTCTCACTACTAAACGGCATGTGTAAGAGAAGGCGGTGCGAAAGGACACAAACGGGTTGCAGGGTCATGGGGCGGGAATCGGGGAAGAGGGGGGGGGGTGATACATAGTAGGGTGTGAAGTAGAGCAGCAAAACGGCGTAGTGAGAGAAGAGCGCTGACACTTTGGCATTTACTGTTCCCAGAAAGCTTTGGATCTCAATTTGAACCCCGAGGCCAAATTGTTTTATCAATTCAAGCACATTTTGAAGAGCGGTTTAGCTGCAGAAATTCAAGACCAGTGCTGTTCTTGAATCAAGAAGTTGGTATTTTTTTTTGCGGTGGGCCGACAGCGGGTCCACGCGGGGTCCGGGGTCCCATTGGGCTGTCGTCTTCGGCGTGGGCCCGAAGTGGACCCCCTGCTAGTGATGTGGGCCCGGCCCCCGGCAGTGGGCCCGCGGTCGTCGGGCTCCCCTCTTTTCCTGCCCAGGGGTGAAGCCTTCCACGGCTGTGACCCAATGCTAGTTTGGGCGGTTGCGGAAACATCTGCGTCGGACACACTCATTCCGGCCGTCGGGAAGGTAGGGGCGCGGCCGGGAGGGAGTGGGAGAGTGAGTGCGTGAAGGGGAGCGTAGAGAGACAAGGAGAGCATGCTAGGCCACGCTAATTCGGTCCGGTTACACGAAGGACAATGCGCATACCCATAGGTTTTCATGCGTAGAAACCTTAACCCTGTAAAAATAGTTTCTTGTATTTCAAGATCTTTCTTGGATCTTATGGAGAATACCAATGGACATCCAAGACAGATCTTGAAATGCAAGAAACTATATTTTTACCGTGAACAACTCAACCCGACTCAACCTTCACGAGAATGACTATAAAGATTTCCACTTTGTGTAATTGCGTTCAATCTGCAACAACCGGGCTGGCGGCCCTGGCGGCACAATTCTTCCTCGCGCAAGTTTGTGGTGCCGGAGGCCAAAGCGGAGGCCTGGGGAGGGGGCGGGTGTGGTCCCGTAGCCCATAGGCCGGAGCCCGGAGCCCGGAGCCGAGGCCCTCCCTTTTGCACGGCTCCTGGTGACGGACGACGCTGTGCGAGCCTGGCTGACCAGCGTCCACTCGGGCCGGGGGCGCCGGGGGCGCCGGGGGCCAGAGCGTCGGACCGGACCGGAGCGGCCCGGAGCGGCCCGGAGTCCTCTCTCACCCGGAACCCTGGGAGACCAGACCGGCTCGACCCCCGGAAATGGACGACGCGATTTAACGCTGGCCACTGTCTTATTTTGCGGCCGTTCAGGTCCCACGGGAAATCTGTAAGTAGATGGCCTCCCCCTCGCACCTCTGTCCGCACGGGGGTCCCCGCCGCGCCCTGCCGCGCCTCACCCACACCCCGCCACGCCACGCCCCGCGGTTTGCCCAACACTGATATTTTTTTTCCTGGCCGTGCAGTGCTGCCAGAAAAGTTAGGCAAAAAAACGCGCGATACACCTGTTTGCAGGTGGTAGGCAACTCCCCTGCACTTGTACACAGACGTTGCCTAGTAAGCAGGCGGAAATACAGTCCCGTTACGGACAGGTGAATTGCGCGGTTTTTCCCTAATTTTCTGGCAGAACCGGCCGTGTATATACTATATACTAGTCCGCAGCTGACGAGTACCAGGAGATACCCCCTCCCTCACCCCTAGCTGATCAGCCCTCTAGGCTCATACGGAGCGGTAAACTTTCCGGACACACATAAACCCTGGCGCGAAGCGCCCCTGCACGTTTACCCGCCCTCTCGGTGCGGTGCTGGGCCGGGTGGGGCCGGGTGTGGCGGGGCGGGGCGGGGCGGCACAGCACGGCGTTCCCGGGCGTTCCGTTTGCAGGAGGAACCCTTTCACAGATAGCGCGCTTGCTGCTGCCTCCGCAGGGTCAGAAAACTCACTGCCCTTAATGCAGCGAAACCAGCAGGAAAGGCGCCAAAACGCAGATTTTCACGCAGACATATTATTAATAATTACGAGAGAGCAGACAACATTGATGGGGACGACACTGAAAAAACTAATGTGACATGTGTCACGTCAATTGATGCGACCAGTTTTTGTCACGCGCCATGCGATGTGACATGAGTTTTGGTCACACTTATTGTGATTGCGACCACGTAACAGGCATAACATAGATGATGTCTACCGAAAGCTCGGTCACACCAGCACATGTGACATGTGTCACATTAGTTTTTCCAGTAGAAACCATATATTTAAATTTAAAAGCTGGAGGTTCACACGTTTCGGAAAACTGTGTACGTCGAATATTTCACGATGCGTGTATTTTACGTTACGTTATTGAGGGTGGCGTGGCGGCGAGGTGGGGCGTAGGGGTGAGACGGGCCAGGCCGGGCATACCTTAATCATCTGTGAGTGGCAGAACGGAGCGGAGCGGGGCGAGGCGGCCCGCGTAGATTCCCTCTTCCCCCATAACTTCTTCCCCGGTCAGATCCCCGATACCGGGCCGATACGTCGACCAGGACTTGGGAGCGCGAGGCGCGAGGCGCGAGGGGGAGAAGGGAGTCCAGCTCAACCCGTGTGTAGCCTCGCAGCGCTCTGGGCCGGGTTGGGGCGGAGCGGTCCCGAAAGGGTTACATGAAGGCCACAGATTCTCACGGGAGCAGAAGCAGGAGGCTGGACCGCGACCGCGCGCGCTTCGGATCGTCTGACTAAAGCATCATGAACCACTCGGACGAAAATGCACTGTAATTTGGCTTGAACTTGGCTGTAATCAACAGCGATCAGAAGTGTTGAATGACGCCACAAAAGGGGGGGTTTGGAACAACAACACTGGAAAAACAATGGTGCTATCTAATGCCTTTTAAAGGCGTTAGTGAAATAGTGCCTTTAGAAAGGCGCTATCGCCTCCCAAAGGTGCTATTTTTGGCCCTAATCGTGCCTTTACAAAGGCATTAGTGCAGTAACACCCCCAAAAATGCAATAGCAACCCAAAAAGGGTGCTATATAGCACCTTTGTTTTTCCAGTGAATACATTAAATAATCGTAAATTAATGGTTTCGAAAATTTATAGGAAAGTTGTTGTTTGCGATCAGAACCCCATCACATGGTAGCTCGTTTTAACCGGGATTTTGAACCAAAGCTGGTGCTGTTCTCTAAAACGTGATTGCTATTCAACGACAGAAAATAGTTTTTGAAACTTTGAGACAAAGTGGTACTGCAGTAAAAAGTGTAATACTGTCTCACACTTGAGTCTCGGCGGAGTGGAGAGATGCTGCTGGTCCGAAATTATTAACCCCCACATGAAGTGTACACCCGCCCCGCCCCGCCCCGCCCCGCCCGGTCGTCCTTGGGGCGCGCCCGGACGTGCCGCCAGCCCCGCCACACCCCGCCCCGACCACGCCGAGCCAAATCCCAGCGCTCGACATACCTAAGCCGAGACAGCGGAGTAATCCTGAAGGAGCTGTCAGATTATGCCGGACCGGGAGCAGCCGGACCATTAATCAAACGGACCTGGCTTGGGGGAGTGGAAAGGGGGGGGGGGGGCGCCTCCACGCCGCGCCCGCCACGGGGCGACAATCACAGCGGTGCGGACTAGACAGCGCCGCGCCAACCAACGAGCGGTCATGACTGGAAGCATAGCCTAGGAGTCATCCTCTATGTGTTTTATTTTTCACCCGTCTACGGACTTCTGAAACGTTATACACTGCTTGACCCAGTGCCCAGCGCCCAGTGCCAGTGCATCGGCTCGACCTCGGACCTGCTTGCCTATAGCCGTCTGATTCTGATTCCGAAGATAACTTTCGAGCCTCCGTCCTCGTCGCACCCCTGGTGGTCCCCTAGGTTAGGGATGGGAGGGCGCAACGGAAGCGACAAGGAAGGAGACGCGAGAGCAGCGACCTTCGGAATCAGGCGGCAGCGGGGCTGGGCAGGGCAGGTCGCTCTGATCCGCCATCCGTCTTGCTGTCGGCGCTATGTCGTTTGCGGCACTAATCCCCCAGGTCAGAAGGGTCGAGTGTCGATTGCGGCGGGACCGAGGGTCCGGAATGTCGTTTGCGGCGCGCGTAGGGAAACCCGAGGGAAGAAAGAGAAATTTCTCTCCGGTGGCCGGTGGACGGCGGCGTGTGTGTCGATTGCAGTGGAGGTATTTCGGATGCGGTGCAGGGCAGCCGGGCCAGACCGGTGAGTGAAAGAAATGTTGTCAGTTACCTAAGATTTATGGGGATATATTTACAGAATTTAAATTAAATAATATTGAAATAAGTTTGGGCTATCTTGAACAAGATCTCATTTATTCATATTTTTTTTACAGCTGGTATGATGACTACGTGGTTTTTTTTATCAAGAATTTTTGCAGTTCTCGTTCTATATTTTAAGTATTTTATTCAAGTTAAGTTGAAACTATCTAATTCAGAGTATGTTTTCACTTTCTTTGGTGTTAAATTATTAATTGTCTTTGCATTTTCTTGTTCCAGGTGTTTCTTTGAATGCGTAACAGTGATGCGGGTTTGCCTACCTGATTCGCCCGTAAGGCGCCATGGCCCCTCAAGCCCTGGCGTGTATGCAATCCCGCAACACTGTTACGCATTCAAAGAAAACACCCGGTACTTTTGAAATAAACAATTAGTAACCTTATAAAACGACAATCTGAGCTCCGGCTTCAGCCACGTCTACACGGGTGTTCACGGGTCACGGGTGCATCAACCTAACGTACCTAACCTAACCTCGCTATGGTAGAAGTGGTCTCTATACCGTCGTTCCCCCCACCCTTCCCCTCGCCCGGCTGGCCCAGCTGGACCAGCGCCGCATCCGAAACACCTCCGCCGCAATCAACACAAGCTGCCGTCCATGCCGGCCACGGAGAGAAATTTCTCTTTCTTCCCTCAGATTTCCCCACGCGCGCCGCAAACGACAATCCGGACCCTCGGTCCCGCCGCAATCGACACTCGACCCTTTTGACCTGGGGGATTAGTGCCGCAAACGACCATCTCCCTTGCTGTCGACAAGGTAATCCCTCCCGCCAACACCGCACCGCACCGCCGCGCCACGCCGCGCCACGCCGCGCCACGCCCACGGCGCTGCTGTGACTCAATAAACCCCTCACGCACGTGCTGCACAATACCTGCATGGGCCGCGGGCGGGGCGGGGCGGGGCGGGTCGGGTCAGCAGGGCCCTGGGAGTGCGGCGGATAGGGCCGGGCCGCGGGGCCGCAGCCAGCTGCTGCTATGCCGTCTTCCCTCACTCAGCTCCGCCCCGCCCCGCCCCGCCCCGCCCCGCCACGCCGCGGCTCTAGATTGTCTGGGACAGGCGCGCGCGGCCCACCACACCCGCAGCCTCACTCAATTACGGACACATTAGAGCACGAGAAAAGACGCGTACGTGTCGCAGCCTGGAGGGGCGCCGCCGTGCGCGCGGCGGAGCGGGCGCGGAGGACGTGACCGCACAACTAGGGAGCTATAGCGCCAACGTTAATCGCGACGACACATACACACTCGCCAGTTTCATTTATTTTTGATATCCTGAGGCGTCGTAATCAACGCAGAGGATGTCGAAGATACTCACACACACTCACATTCTCATGAGTTGCCAAGGCGGAGATCACTTATACAAAATGTATACAATGATATTTTAGTTTAGATTTTTCTTTTCATTTTGCAAGGAACATTCCTGTCACTTTCAGATTAATTATGAACTTACCCCCCCCCCCCCCTTTCCCTGAATTTTTCAATTTTTTCCAGTCTTCTTTTCATTTGTTCTTGATTTTTCTCAGTCTTCTGTTTCTTCCATCTTGATTTTATTTTAATGATTTTCTTTTAATTTTTTAAAAATGAAATTTTGGAGGCAGCACAATGATTTCTTTTAAAGTTCCCCTCTCCCCCTTCCCGATACGCACGAAGAAAATAATTGTTCGTACGCGTTCGTAAAGCGTTCGTAAGCTGCACGGAAAAAAATACATAAGTTGCCGTAGCTAATATGTTAGCTGATTTCGTGACAGACAACTTGTAAGCTACCATAGCTAAAAATTGTCTCTGGTAGGCAAAAATAAGCTACTACAACTAACGCTTAGCTGGATTTAGCAAAGGCTTAGTTAGGGTAGAGAACATCCCATTCACTGAATCAAACATTGCTTTTTCTCCTGCAGATGACGCATTAGCTCTCATAGCTGCCGTGTCGCTATGGCAGCCAACATATCGCTGTGGTAGCTAAAAAACTTGCTTGTCACGATATCAGACAACATATTAGCTATGACAGCTAACATTTAGTTAACACAGCTTAACTTTTTTTTTCCGTGTGCGAAGCATTCCGCTGCTTCGTATTGCGAAGCATTTTCTTCGTAGTTTACAAACAAATTTCTTCGTAAGGCAGGGCTAGCGAAGAAAATGCTTCGTATTGTGAAGCACTATACGAAGCAGACAAATTCTTCGTAAAAACGTTACGAAACACTGTGAGAAAAACCGTCCCTCATACAACTAAACAACGGTTTTGAATTAACGGTTTACGGTTTTCGTTACCGTACATCGCTAATTTACCCTATACTGGGTACAATTTTAGTACAATATTTTATTGTACTTCGAAATAACGGTAAAAAAAATTGTAGTTAAATTGTGGTTTTTTCTCACAGTGAAGAATCTACTTCGTAAGGATTTTACAGTGGAGCGGTCCGACAAGTCGCACACCCACCCATATTACCCACCTCACCCGTACCCACCGCAGCCACCTCCTCACACTACGGCTAGCTGTTCGCGGTAAATTATGAACTGTGTTGAGGACGTTTGCGAGGAGCGCCTGCGGGTCCCCGGCGGTCCTGGTCCCGGCCCGGCCTGCGGCCCGGCCCCGGGTCGGGCGCGGCCAGCGCGGCGACGCCCATTAGTTTCCATTCAAGACGACGTGGACATCGAAACTTCGGTATGGTGTGGTCCAGACCTCGGCGCCGCCACATGGTCTGGTCCGGTCCGGTCCGCAGCGTCTGCTGAGGCTGGACGCGTCCAAGGGTCTACCACTTCCACAATCCTCGTACACCCCTCTAGATGATTTATTGAAAATCATATGGTCAGAATCATGTAAAATTTCCAAATATTGACAAATTTTGACAAATATGGAGAAATATTAATCATGTAAAATTTCCAAATATTGACAAATTTTGACAAATATGGAGAAATATTATCAAATTTGACCAAAAGTTACGTGATTACTGGGCCAATAATCAGTAAATATGTTAAAGATGAACTCAAATAATCATTGTTTATCACCACAATCGTGACTGATTGTAACCCTCGTCCGCGATTTTTCAAAGTGGTAGACCCTTGGACGCGTCCGGGCCGGGCGGGCAGCCGCGGGGCAGGGCGCTACCACACACTAAACCCTTGTGCACTTTTTTGTGCATAAGCCTTGCAGGATTTTACACAACCATAGTTATGCACAATTTTTCCTGCATAACTATGCTTAACTCTGTTCCTTATGCACAAATTCGTGCAGAATTATGCACAACGTGCAACATAGTTATGCATAAAATGTTGTGCATAACTATGGTTGTATAAAATTGTGCATAAATGTTTAGTGTGCATCTTAAGTGAAAATAGTCAGTTAAATTGTTGATCAGGAAAAGATGTGTTAGGAAAAGGGAACATCGGAAGAGTGATGGAAGAAATATAAAGGTTTGCTGGCGGCGGTTCTGTTCATCGGCGGTGGTGCGCCCGCGCCATCGCAGCCGCCGCGTACATTTGCATACGCGTCGCGTGTTTACAGTCCAGTAGTTTGAAATCGTTTACATTCCTTAATTAAATTTATGCATGCAATGAGGTGCGGGCAAACTAGCCTGACCTCGGCCCGGCCCGGCCAGACCTAGTTAGTGCCCCGGCACGGCTCTCCCGCCACACCGCCCCGCCCCGCCCCGCCCCGCCCCGCCCCGCCCCGGCGACTCTTCTGCACCTCTTCCCCCGGGACAACAAGCGCGCCAAACTTTCCGTCGCACCCTGCAGTGGTGGACAAATATACAGCATATCGCTTGGACCAGCTTACGACAAACAATAAGCAAAAATCATGAAAAAAGAAACCTTCTTCGCCGGGTATGGAATGCTTGATTACGACGGTGTAAAATACTGTGGTTAATTCTTTTACGAATCGGGCACAGAGTTCCGGTCAATATCAGCGTGTGTCTCGGAGAGAACATGACTTATCTCCAGCAGCCTGTCCTGTTCACACACGCACACATACAGAGGACGGGCTGTCTGATCAGCTCCTGGAAGGGTTAGGTCTGAGGGCGCACCAGGCCGGGCCAGGCGGGGCCGGGGGAGGACTTTAGGCCCGTCGCCCCGTCGGAGGAGGATAAATAGGGACGCAAATGCTCTAATAATCCGCCGAGAGTGAGAAAAGTGGTAGAGGATGTGGGAAGGAGGTGTCGGCTAGCCGGCCGGCACGGGTCGGGTCGGGCAAGGTCAGAGAGTAAGCGGCTTAGGACAACGCTACGCTGCACATCGGGGACTGCTCGCAGCAGCGGGGAGAGACGAAGAGCAGAGCCTAAGCTCACTTCTGTGCAGCCACCACCTACCGCTGCTCGTGCGGGGCCCGATGTTATTCGCCAAACAGCTGGATGAAGCTGGCTCCGGCGAATCCACGGGCCCGGCGCCGGCACCGGGTGTAGGTGGTACAGAGAAGGCTTCAAGAAACGAAACAGATGACGCAACAAAGGGTGACAAACACTGCTATTCAAGGAATGTGACGTCACATGTTCGTTTTAATGTGAAACGTGTCACATTCGTTTAAATAGTATGTCACATTAATTCGAACTTCTTGACTTCACGTAAATTGATGCTGAAATTGGCGCCAGGCTGGTCGGCCGATTCACGTTGAAACGATTATGACTCAACATTCAAGCGAACGTGACACGATTCACATTGAAACGAATGTGATGTCACATTTGTTGAATAACAGTGAAGTCATACACTACAAACCCAACAGTCAACTTGGTACTCTGTTCCTAATGTGTACTTTAAAGCACGCCATTAGGAAATCCATGCCTGCCATGGTATGCATGCACACTTCCCGGGCGTGTGTACTTACTATAGCATTATACCTTGGCAAGTATGCACTATGCACTTCCTAGTGCATACCATGGTAGGCATGCATTTTCTAATGCGTGCTTTGAAGTACACACCAGGAACAGTGTACTAAGTTGACTGTTGGTTTCGCAGTGTATGTTTAGATATGCAAAGTTAACATCAGCCAAATGGACTGTTAAAAACCCAGAGCGTTGTGAAAAAATTTAAATTTAACGTTCAACAATAAACCGCAAAATTATTGAGTCGGAAAATTGCCAACATAATATGTTGGTACAACGAGTACGTGTCCTACTGGTGCGTGTGGAGCCGCGCAGCCCCTTGCAAGTGCTACATTCTTTATCACGACCCTTTACCCCACTTAACCCTGGCGTGGCGCGGGGCGGCCGGGCCGAGGCCGGGCCTTGCACGCCGGCGGCTGTAAGGGTGTTGAGGGAGATGTCTCGACACAGCCCGGCGTTGAGCCCGCTTCTTCTACAGACTTACACTCTCCCCCCGCCTCTCTCTCTCTCTCTCTCTCTCTCTCTCTCTCTCTCTCTCTCTCTCTCTCTCTCTCTCTCTCTCTCCCCCTCACCCACACATGCACTCATCGCGCTGTCCTTCTCGCACACACGTCAGGCAGTAATCAGCTTGGAGGGTGTCCCTCCTTCGTTTACTCGGACCGCCTAATGGCTAATGGCTAATGCATCCCGGCGCCCGGCACCTCCCCTCTCCTCCGCCTCCCTCTCATATATATCTCTCTCTCTCTTTCCCTCCCTTCCCTCTCTCCCCCTCTCTCTTTCATTCCCACACACACACACAAACGCCAACTCTTTACCCGTCTTGTCTCCTTCCAAAAAGCTCCATATGCTTCACAAAAATGCCTCAACATCTGAAAGTAACATCGGCACTCTTAATTGCAAGATGGCGTTGTGCTGAGCGTGAACATCGTACCGGTCTGCAGAGAGAATCGCAAGCCCAGCGGGTGCTCCCAGCTCCCAGCTGCCGTCTGATCCCCAAGATCGCTCTCACACCTCTGTCCTTGTCGCACTTATGGGGCCCTGCGTCATATCCTGCCACTCCCTTTCGGGAATTTTCGCTTGAATTTCACAAAGTATTTTTTTGTGAATTTCTCTGAATTTCTTCAAATTTTCCTATTTTTTTTTAAAAAAAATTTGGAGGTGTACAAAAATTTCCTAGTTGTTTTCCCCTCGGCAGCGCCTTATAGGAGCGACAAAAATGGATGTACGACAGCGATCGTCGGAATCAGAAGTCTGATTGCGCGACCGCGTGCGGCCACAATAAGGAGCCCGCGTTATTACATGGTTATTACCAGAACAGAGAGGCGAGGCTGGCCCGACCCGGCCCGGCCCGGCCCGGCCCGGCCGAGCCACGTGGACGCTGCACAAAGCGTTCCGTTTGCTCCGCTCGCGGCCCGCCCCCGCCCTGACCGCTGACGTAAGGAGTCCGCCTACAGCCTGCTCACCTCACCTTACCCCATTCTCCCCGCCCAGACCACCCCTGCCAAACGTCATATCGCTGGGGCTGTGTAGTTTGCGGCGAAGCCCAGTTATTTGCGCAGCTCAACTTTGAAGCATCGGCTGGCTGCTGCTGCTGCTGCTGCTGCTGCTGCTGCTAAGGCTGGTGGAGGTGGCCTCGGCTGCCAGGGCCAGGGAGGGCGGGTATCCGGTCATTATATTCTCTTATTGGCTCTCTCTCTCTCTCTCTCTCTCTCTCTCTCTCTCTCTCTCTCTCTCTCTCTCTCTCTCTCTCTCCTTACCTTCTCTTTCCCCCTCTCCCACACACACGCGCGTGCGACCTCCCCAGCTCGAGACCCGTAGGCTAATGTGGCCGCCCCTAATTAGGTGACTGAGACTACAAGATAATGTACTTGGCCCGCATAAATCTTTTGAGCGGCGCGGGGAGAGTAAGTTGCGCGCAAGGTGTGGGAGAGGGAGAGGGAGAGAGGGAGAGAGAGAGAGAGGGAGAGAGACGGAAGATGGAGTACACACATGCCCGTCACACCTCGGGGTGGAAGAATAAGGGCGGCATGGTCTTCCCTCCCGCAGCGGCCCACATCCGTCTGCACCGCGTGCTGGCGGCTGGCTCTCCCAATCAACCCTAAAGCATGAGAGAGAGAGAGAGAGAGAGAGAGAGAGAGAGAGAGAGAGAGAGAGAGAGAGAGAGAACGAGGGTGAGGAGTAGAGAAAGAGAGCGCGCGAGATGACCGGCAATAAGGCAAGGTGCGCGGCCCGAGAATGGCCGGCACTTTGGCTTCTGATTGCTTCGGAGCGGCGCGGGAGGATCCGCTCTCTCACGGACCGTCGACCGCCGCGCTCCGCCCCGCCCCGCCCCGGCACACCTCGCCCCAGCACGCCTCGCCTCGCCTCGCCCAGCCACGCCACGCGCCACGCCCCGCCACGCTTATCGGTGATGAGCAGGAGCAGTGCAGCGGGCCCCGGGCCCGGGCCCCCGCCCACAGCCTGCTGCCAGCGCCTGCCAGCGCCGGTATAGGCCACCCGCCGGCCGGCGTGCGCGGCGGGTCTGCCTCGCCGACCCCACAGGGGCCCGGCCCGGCCCGGCTCGGCTCGGACAGGCCAGTACACCTGCCCGGTCAGCTCCTCGAGATGAGCGACAGGGGCGGCCTGGGGGCAGCAGCAGCAGCAGCAGCGCCGATCGAGCCGCAGTAGTGGTCTGATTCAGCAAATCGGTAAGCGATATGGCTGGCCGTCTCGCGAGTCTCCTTAGCTCACGCTATTTCTTCCATCTTGCGGGATACGGCGAGAGGCATATGCAGCGCGTAAGGTGTAGGTGTAGAGAACTCGCGAGGCGGCCAGCCATCGCTAACTGATTTGCTGAAGTAGCCCACAGCAGATGGTGAATGCGTGCGTGCCGGACGGAGCAGCCTTGCACCGTGTCAAGCCGGGCGTTGACCATCTGCGCCGCGTCTACCTGCTGCGGGCCGTCCAAAACTGACCATCTGCACCGGCCGGGCACTGATCCCCTCGCGTTCACAAAAGTGGTCATCTGCGCCGGCATGTCAGTTCAGTTGCCTACCCACCTGCTGCCAGGCGCTAAATGTGTCATAAGCCGTAGATGAGCAGGGTCTCCGCACACGAACGAAGAAGAACGTAAAGTTTCCAGTCACAAATTTACGTGACACATGTATAACCGTGTATAAAATAGTATATATATAAAATTCAAAAGCACACTGCAATAAAAAAAATATAAGGAAATATTAAACAGTCAAAATGCTGATAAGAAAATAAAGAAAAAAATACAACATGTGGTTAACATACACTACAACATACAGTTATTCACACTCTAACTGGAATGTACCTTTTCGTACATATGTGAAATGTAACTAAATAAACGTGCAGATTTATGAACAAAATCGCGCCGAGTTCAAGAATATTGTACAAATACACTGTTATTCAATTACTGTGACGTCACATTCTTTTTCATGCGAAAACTGTCACATTCCTTATAATAGTAATGTCACATTCTTTTGAATGTGACAATTAAATTTAGCCCACATATTATGACCGATTCACATTGAAAAGAATGTGACATTACATTTTAAACAGTGTGACACTTTTCACATGAAAAAGAACGTGACGTCCCAGGTAGCAGAGCTGCATTGAAACCGCATTTTATGTCCCATCTAAACCGCGCTTTTTATGCAATTTATGAGCATTTTATGCGCATACGCGCATTTTTTGCGCGGTTGAGATGGGATATAAAATGCGGTTTCAATGCAGCTCTGCTACCTGGGTCACAGTAATTGAATAACAGTGCATGTTTAATTTATGCATTTTTCGGCATGTACTACTTTATGCAGATTTCTGCGCAATGTTCTACGTAATTCGGCATGATTTTGTGTTCAGCATGTCGCAGGGTGTCGGCAGGTGCACGGCGCCCGCAGTGTGGGCAACCAGCATCATTCGCGGCACAGATGGGTATTTTCGGCGGGCGGAGATCACGGTCACGGGGCAGCACGCGTCGTCATTTACAGCCGGCCCTGAAACACCCCCAGGTACCTCAGAAAATTCCATCAGGGTAAGCGCGACGCAGATGACCATATGTCGTACGAGCTCAGCAAGCAGCAAGTCGGAGCAGCTTCCGGCACAGGGAGATGAGCCGGGTCGGGGTAGGCGGGCTCTATCAGGATCAGCTCCACGCTATCGGCGTGACCCGCCCCGCCCGGCTCTGGGGGGCGCGCCGGGGCCGCGCGCCGGGCGGGGCGGAGTGGGCCGCGCCACGTGTTTACCATATGAATGCCGCATGATGGCAAGCACTTGCCGCCTGATCACACATTCAGGGCAGCGGCGGGGCGTGGCGGGGCGGGTCGGGGCGGGGCGGGGCGTGGTGGAGCGTGGCGGGGCGGGGCGCGGGGCGGCACGCAGGCGGTCAGAGCCAGCATCTGGAGGAGTGGGGCGCGGGGCGGCAGCAGCAGCATTGCTGCGGGTTGAGTCTTGGGCCCTAGGCTAGGTCCAGCCCCGCGCCGCCCCGCGCCAAAGTTTGGCGGGGCGCGGGGTTCGGGGCACGCGGGGCTGGGTGCGGGCACGGCGGGGCGGGGCGGGGCGGGGCGGGGCGGGGCGGGGCTCGGCGCGGCGCCGGGCGGCAGTTTGCTGGGCCGTACAACTTGTCCCCAGCAGGAGCAGCAGCCCCGCCCGGCCCGGCCCCGCCAGGCCAGTGCGGCAGCCTTGGGCCAGGAAGGCGCTTAGAGTTGCCCCCCTCCTGCAACACGCCGGCGGGGCGGGGCGGGGCGGGGCGGGGCGGGGTGCGGGGGTCTTGAGCGATCCACCAGATGGCCGCTCCATTTGTCAAATCTTAACGCTCATTACGGCGGAGGGAAGGGAAGGGTTGGCCTCGCTGCGGTGGACCCGCACACCGGCCCGTCCGGCCATCACCCGCCCCGCCCCGCCCCGCCCCGCCCCGCCCCGCCCCGCAAGCCCCTCCAGAGGACGACGGCGGGGGCGGGGCGGGGCGGGCCGCCCTGAGAAATCGGCGGGATTAGATGGACTGAGTCAGTCAGGGAGCTCTGCGCGCCGCGCCGTGGGAAAGCGGGCCGGGCCGGGCCGGGCCGGGCCCACGCAGTGGGTTATTGAATTAGTCACTGGAGGCCGGGCCGGCCGGCGCGGCCTGCCTGTCTGGCCCGGCACGAAGCTGGGGACGGCAGGCCTATGATCCCAATCCACACACAAGAGTTTTACTCCCTTTTTAAATGAATGAGGAAAACAAAACATATATCTTTGAAAAGTAAGCAAAGTGAAACTTTGCGTTGTGGTTCCGAGATATTTGCCAAGGTCAGTGATAGCAAAGAGTCACTGACCGGCAAAACTATAAATCATCTTTAATAATAATAATAATAATAATAATAATAATAATAATAATAATAATAATAATAATAATAATAATAATAATAATAATAATGATGATGATGATAAAAAGGCGAAAGGCGTGCACACAGAAAGAGAGTGAGTAAGGTTACCTCTATCAAAAGTTTCGCGAGCTTATGAACTGTTGACGTTTCTCGATCAGTTTCGCGTCCCAATGTGACTGGTCTGCATCTTCCGGCCCAACTTTCTCTCTCCGTCTCTCTTTCCCTGTCTTCCCATTTGAATGTCATAAAAATAAAAATTCACCTCGATAAATAAACGATGTGATCGCGGCAGCCACCACGGGGGTGACCCTGCAGCCCGCCCCCACCCGCCCGCGCGCCCCGCACCCGTCTACGCAGATGGAAGATGTTGAAGTGCGTTCTCGAGGAAAAAAGAAAACAAGTCCGAATGAGTCTCGGGGAAGTTATGATGAGTGCTATCCTCCCCCCCCTCCCACCCCCCCGCGCCGGTATGGAGCAGAGCCAGCCGTCTGATTCCGAAGATCGCTCTTGCGTCTCCGTCCTTCTCGCACACACGGGACCCTACCATCTCCAACATAGGGCACCGCCATAGGTGCGACAAGGACGGCGGTACGAGAGACATATTCGGAATCAGACGGCAGGAGAGGGCGGCGGGATCGGCTAGCAGAAGGGCTCCTGGGCTCTATAAGGGCAGTCCTAATGCTTTGGGCCCACCAGCGGAATCGGCTGCAAACGCCAGCTATTGTTATTATAGGGGATGGAGGGGGGGGGGAGAGAGAGAAAGGAGGGCGTGCGCGAAGCCTCCTGCGCGCCCAGGTCGCCCAGCTCGCCCGCGGGCCCAGGCCGCCCCAGCGCGCCCTCCGAAAGCACTCTGCCTCCCCCGCGATACCTATATCCACGGACAGACTTTATTGAAATGAAATCAGATGTCTTTGTATGAGTTTGGGAGGCGGTATGGGGGCACACTGGGTGGGTGTCCTGCCCAACCCTACACCAGCGGCAGGCTGATTTGCTCATGACCTGCAGTTTTTGAACTCGGTGGTAACTAGAATGTATTTAGAATTTGACAACGCACGCACGCTTACCGCGCCATGAGAAAACACAAAAACCACACAACTTCAAAAACTACAAGAAAACATCAAAATGAAAATCCCCCCATTACTGGTAAGAGTTTTGTCTTCAAGACATTGACAAAACGTGTACCAAACCTTTGACGCGGTGCTCTTTCAGTCTAAATCTCGTTTGTTTCGCGGGCATGCGCTTTATTGCTGCTGCTGCTGATGCTGGTTCCTCGTGTTGAATTCTCTCTCATTTATTGGCCCAACTATACAGAGTTCAGCGGAGCGTGCTCGTCTGGCCTCCCGTCCCGCGGCCCGGCCCCGTGCATACCTGGTCGTCGACGCCACCTGAGTGCGCTCCAAAAGCGACCGAAACAGACCAACGAAAACCGGGGCGCCGCCACGGCGGCTGGACGCTCGACTGACTTCCAGCCCGGCACCCCCGCCGCACCCCGCTCTCTACTGTACGCTACTCTCTCTCTCTCTCTCTCTCTCTCTCTCTCTCTCTCTCTCTCTCTCTCTCTCTCTCTCTCTGAAACACACACACACACACACACACACACACACACACAAGCACGTATGACGGCGCCAATTACTGGCTGCTCACACCGAGGTGAACAAAAACAAAAAAGGAGTCCACGGTACGTCGTCTGAGCAGGTACGTTGGTTTGTGAGTGTATGTGTAGGTATGCGTGTGTGTGTGTGTGTGTGTGTGTGTATGTGTGTGTGTGGCGCGGTGGCAAACAGCGAAGCAGCCTCTTTGAACGGACGGGGGCCGGTGCGCGCCGGGCCGGGCCTGCCTCTGCTGTTGCGGTCTAATTAAAAAGTTGCATTCCCTCCTCCGCGCTGTGGTGTTTGTCAGCAGAGAAGGACGCAGGAGGACGGGGCAGGCAGAGAGAGAGAGAGAGAGAGAGAGAGAGAGAGAGAGAGAGAGAGAGAGAGAGAGAGAGAGAGAGAGAGGGATGAGAGGCCCCACCCCGCGAGCTGGACCGCGGGCCTCGGCCGCATGGCGCGCGGTGCGCACAGCAAGGTTTTTACTTACAGTTTCAAGGTGAAAGACTGAAAGAAGTCATACGGTGACCCTGCGTTTCAATCATTATCCAATCAATATCCAGTAACTAAATTTCATGAGAAAAATAATGTAGTTTTAAGCAGCGTTCTATAGAGTTCGGTCAAATTTTCAGCCAAATCACAATACAACCCTTCAATAAGTGCACACGTGCACACCCATGAAAAGAGTGAGGAACACCTCTTGGGCCCGTCACATCACGCTAGAGATATACCCCTACCCCATGCGGCCCGTCAGAGGGGAATCCCTGATTTCGAAAGAAAACAACTCTAAAACTTTTGTGCACCTATTAATTCAGGAAAATTCTAAGAAATGCAGGTAAACTCGGAAAAGTTCAGAAGAATAAAAATATCCTTAAGAAAACTCACGAAAATTCACAAAAATTTACAAAACTTCAGCAAAGATTAAACAAAAATTTACAAAAATTCAAAAATTTTGAACACCAAAATTATCGCCCTTTTCTTCCTCTCGTCCGTCACACTGGTAAAACAAAGGTAGGATATCCAACCTTTAAAAGGCATTAACCAAAGGCATTACAGTTAACGTTTTTTTCCTTCAAAATATTTCCTTTCTATGGAATTTAATTGAATTGAATTCGTAATCTACGCAAAATCCCGCTTCTAACGAGTTTAAATGTGATGGGGTTCTCTTAAAAAGCAGCAAACATTAATTTAATTTTTTGTCCTTTTTTAACATGTACTTCATTTGCTGACCGCTTATCAGAACCCCATCACAGGTATGCTCGTTTGACGCGGAATGGAGGGAGCATGCACTCTTAAAATCTGTGCCTCGACTATTACATCGATTACGCAGTATTATTCTCCCAAAGTTTACATTTTTAGACAAAATCAGGTGAAAACAGCCAAAAACGAAACAAAATGAGTAAAATATGGATAATTTTGGCCATTATGCTTGTATTACGCACACTGTCACGCCTATATTACGGATAAAGTGATCCGACTTTTAAGAGGGTGCATACCCCCTCGCGCGGGAATTTTGCGAGAAATGCTAGAGTATATCCTAAAATGCCATTGGTTTGCTCAAAAATAAAATATTTCGAAGAGACTGAAAATGTAACACTTTATTTATATCACCCCTAAAACGGGTTCAGCACCCCCCTGGAAAGGTAGGCCGCCGGACCCTCGTTTTCCCCGGGCACGCGCGCGTGCGCCCCGCAGCAGGCCTAGGCCTCCCGGATGGATTCGGAGCCTGCTTGACGGGGCGCGGACGCGACGTCGCCCTGCCCATTGTGGCTGCTTTGGGAAGTGTGACGGTACGGCAGCCCGTCCCACCATTAGCGGGGACCGTCCGGTCCCGTTCGAACCGACTCGGCGGCACGACCATGAGGCCAGGCCCGGCCCCCCGGCCATCCCCTCAGGCCAGCGGTGGCGGCGGGCCCTTCGGACTGGGACTAAAGCACGCATCCCGCGAGACACCGAAAAGCAGCCATAGCTGGACGGGCGGGTTCAAAATTTCAAACCACATTTGGGGTGTGCTTGATTCACCGTGGAAAGCAGTCATGAAGACATTACCACGACAAATGTCATTAAGTTATACGAGTTCGAGTTGTATAGTGACTATCGCGGGGTCGAGTATTTTTTGTTGACATGTGTCGATCGACTGGGCCCTGGATGCCATAAAAACCGTTATCTGTAATTAAAAAGTATATATCAGTCAAAAGCTTATACCTTAACAGATTTTTATGGAGAAAAATGCCTAGTGTATTACGGTCTGCGAGTGAAGAATTTGTTCTCGTAAATTTACGTCTGCGGTCACAAAGATACGACGACACTGGTAGCAGCGAAAAGAAGCTACACACACAGCTACCCTCAGGCTCAGTGAAGGCAGCGGACTCTACCGCAGAGCAGCAGCAGCAGCAGCACCACCACAGCAGAGTGGATGTGGGCTGGCGCGCTGGCGCCGCTGGCGGGCAGGACGGCGCGGGGGAAACACTTTCGCATTCATGACGTCTTGCTGCGGGAGCGCGCTCGCTCTCTGGCCCTGTGTCTCTCGCTCCACCCCGCCCTCTCCACATCGCAACATTCTCAAGGAGGCCGAACAGCCGGGCAATGTGCATACCGACACGGCGTTTGCATAAATGATGACGGTGTTGAATGTTTGGGGCCCACTTGGGAGCACCGGGCCTCCGGGCCGCCGGGGCGCCCGCCGGGCCGAGGCAGACCCTCGAGGGTCACTCCCATTGTGTCCCCGCGGTGGTCATGGAGCACACCATCCTCCCGGCCGGGCCGGGACGGACGTACTTTCAGCAATAGCCTTTGCTCCACCTTGCCGTGACAGTTGTACGCGTCTTAGCAAGGCGCTCCGCCATCCATCTCTTTCTCACTTCTCTCTAGTCCCCACCCCTCCTCGCCCTAGCTCTCTCTGTCTCTCAGCGCCGCAGCTTGCATTCTGCACACCAAACACCGCAAAACCCTCATATTCCGAGGAAAATCGCAACTTTACCGCAAACTTCCTTCTTTTACGTTCCTTCTCTCAGTGAATATAATAATAATTCCGCGCTGGTGGCGTGCCGGAATGCACCAGTCTGAGTGCTGCTCTAAAGGAGCCCCTTTGCTCCACTCTCATACGCCAGGCTGCGTCTCGCCACGCCGCGCCGCATGCCCGCGCTCGGATGGATGTTGCCAACCCATACAATTGCTACCTCTCGTACGTGCGTAGCTAACAAGGCAAGTTATCCCCGCCGCCGTGCACCCTCACAATGACGCTGGGGTTGGTAGCACTGCACAACTTTACTTGCGCGCAGCCGATGGGTTGCACGGCTGCGGCCCGACGCGGCCACGGTAAAGCCGGCGAAGAGTTTTTCACTTTACCCCTTTCTCATGGCGAGGAATTTTTGTTATATTTAAATGTCAAATTTGACAATAAACCGTTGTTTATGGTGGAAATTTGGTAGCTGGAAACCAGGAGATGCCCTGGAAATTATTTACAGGAGATTCCCTGGGGAAACCCAGGGAAAAAAGCTTAGCTTTCTAGGGTAAACCCTGGGTTTCCCAGGATAAACCCTCAGTTTAATAGAGTTCACCCTGGAGTTCCCAGGTGATCCCCTTTAAATCAAGCCCAGGGCATCTCTTGGTTTCCAACTACCCTGGGGGTCACAGGCTCGGTCACAGGGCTTCGTTTCATCGTGAAAACGTACACAAAACCTATGTAAAAACGGGTATGAATGAAAGGGTATACATCAGGGTCAAACGTCTCATCGGACCTTCAACAGGAAGCCACGACACGCATGTTCCTTTTCTGAGTGTGTTTTTAATGCGACGGAGTTGCCTTTCTAAAATCGCTGATTTCTTTTTCTTCTTCGATCGTCTGGCTCCTAAGAGTGGTAGCCACCTGCGCGGCGTTTAAAATTTTTGAGAGTGCGCGGCGTGGCTCGAAGGATTCGGCAGGCTTCGGATCTTGCTGCCTCCCGACTTCCAGAATAGAGTCCGAAACAATAGGTGCGAATCACTTCCGACCTGCCTTTTGCATTGCAGTCCGTATTGGTTGGCTGGGCGGGGATAGCGGGGCCCGGCGGGGCCCGGCGGGGCCCACACCCGCAGCAGCGCCTGCTCAGCTCGAATAAGTCTATAACTGGCTTTCTACCATTGAGTCTGGCGGTGAGAGTGGCGGTGGGGTGGGGGGGGAGGGGGAGGGGGGAAGGGGAATTGAGGTGCGGCGGTGTGTAGGGTAGGGTGGAGGAGGGTGGGGAGGATGGGGAGAACAATGCCAACCACCACAACAACGAACAACTTTCCAGAAACTAGGAACTACGCTCAATGCATCGACGCCTACGTAAATCCACGAGGTCCTCTCGCAGCACCCCTCCCTCCTCGCCCCTCCGGCACTGGTACGCAACCATGCGCGGTGAGAGGACCAGGCCGGGCCAGGCCGGGCCGGCCCGGGCCCCCGACAGGGCAGGGCAGGGAGCCCGCCTGCCGACCAAAATGCTCGGATAACCGCAGCGACCGCGCGGAACGGACCGTACCCGACCGATATCGGAACACACGCGCCGGGTTTTAAAAATCACCCCCCAAAACACGGTCCGAACTGGATGGATAAAAAAACGAAACATTTTTTGTGCCGTGATTTAGCTATATTCTTCACGTCTGCAGACGTCGTGATTCGCAAAATCGCCACGTCGCGGACGGCTCCTGCTTCTTGACGACTTTCGTGAAAACTGTTCCATTTCCCTTTCTTTCGTCCCACAATATGGCTCCCATGCGAAACAAGGCCGCCTGCTCCCGCCTGGCTGTAGTATGGAGCAGGAGTACACTACAGGCCGTAATCTGATAATGAACATAACTTTTTGAGATGGAGAGAGGAAACAAATGGAACGTGCTAAAGTAGTCCGTGGGATCACAATGGCCGTGCCCGGCCCGGCCCTGAGCCGCTCGGCGCGGCGCAAGCTCACAGGGGCCGTGGGGGCCGTGGGCCGCGGTGTCCGCGATCCATCAACCCACAGCCCCAAGACAGCGTCAAATACTTTATATCCCCCCCCCCAGAAATCAGAAAGGGAAAGAAATACGCTAATTACTTAAGACATCTGCAAACGCACAACTAATCCGTGTACTTACAATACCCTTTACTCACAAAAACCCGCCACGTCCTTCCCACCTGCACTGTTAGAAATCTGTTTGTAAATTAACGAGGAAATTACTCGTTAATTTTTATAAGCAAACACATCGTACTCCCAACAATGTGTCGTTAAGAAAAGATTCGTTCTAAATGAATTAGTCACAGTAAACAAACCTCTTACGCCCTTCAACTTACACCTCAAGACTCTCTATGTGAGAGTCATCTAGAATGAGGTATCGATTCCATACAATCGTCTGTTAGCAAACGATGAGATCATTCATATGACGAATGAAACATGCTACCGCCATCGGAGATAACAACCATCACTTAAGCTTCGTTAGAAATGATACATAGTTCATTGATAAGAGCTATCTCATCTGTGGTACAAAACAATCCGTACACAAACGAC
The DNA here is from genome assembly GCA_029379305.1 of Frankliniella fusca. NCBI lineage: Eukaryota > Metazoa > Arthropoda > Insecta > Thysanoptera > Thripidae > Frankliniella > Frankliniella fusca. Next base: position 32,521 of record JAHWGI010000970.1, read on the forward strand.
ACACTCACTGTAATCAACTTTTGTCTGTAATTATACCTTTTTTACTATTTTGCTTTTTTGTTGCACGGGATTGATCTCGTTAGAAACAATGAAAGTCGTTTAAAATGAAAGGGTCGTTATGAGGGAGAACGAATTAGCTGTTTGAGGATTATAGTTCGTATCCAAAGGACGATGAGTAATGTTCAGATGCAAATATTTTTTACATGATGAAATGATCCCGTATTGTAAAAGATGAACGTATTCATCACAGATTGGCTATCTGTTTTCAAATGAAACTTATCGTTTCTGATTTAACGAACAAGTTGTTTGCATACAATGTCTTGTAGGAATTGTATGTATCCCATACCATCTTTTTCTAACAGTGGTGGTGAGTAGCAAGGCAAGGCGAGCTAGGCGAGGTACGGCAAAAGGGAGGGCAGGGAAAAAAAAACAACAACGCGGAAACGCAAGAAGACGTGTCCAATTAGAATAATACGGGTCGCGATTGATGCTTCCCAGGTGAGTTATAGGAGCGCATCCGTCAGTGAGGGCCGCGGCCAGGGCCGCGCCACCAGCCTCCCCCGGGCCCGCCCCGCCCCGCCCCGCCCCGCCCCGCCCCGCCGCGCCAGGGCCGCCAGGGCCACAGGACACAAGCATGTAACTGATGACCCAACATTTTTTCTGTGTTCCCGCGCAGAGTTGGTGGAGGGGAGGTAGGGAGGGTGACCCAGCGGAGGCGTGGGTAGGAAGAGGAGGGAGCGCGCACGGGTGAGCAAGAGAAAGAAAGTATACGGGACGGCTGCGCTTTGTTTTTTGAGTCGTGATGTATATACGCTTACCAGACCGCGATGTGTCTCTCTTATTCTCACTCCCGCAAAAAAAAGAAGAAAATCTTCGTTTTTGCCTTTCTCTGTCTCTGTCCCTCCCGTAGCCCTAGACAGATAATCGTCTGACCAATTAGGAGCGTCATCCGCACGCTGGACCAACACCTAAAGAAGAGTGAGGAGAGGAGTGCGACGAAGAGAAAACGGGAAGCTCACGGCTCGGCCGTGGAAGCAAAGAGTTTGCTTTTAACATGATGCAAAAATAAACAATCGCTCACCGCTCAACAAGCAGTTTTAATATTTTGTTTTCAATGTCATGCTCTGAGAGACTTTTCTAACGGCAAATTTAAATTTTCCGAAATCCCCCCCGAAAAAAAAAAAAGTTCGCTTACAACCCAGAACTCAACTTACACCCATGCGCCTCTTCCCTCCACCACGTCGCTGAGAGGCGTTCACCAGTGCGAAGAGAGGGCATATAATAATAAGGATAATAGTAATAAATATAATAAGAATGATCGTGACGAAATAAATCGCCGGCCGGGCCAATAGAAACGGACGGGAAAATAAAACAAAAGCCATTACCTCGGATGAGATGAGGTGCTTTATACGTGGAGCAGAGCGGCCGCGTGCGAGATGAGCCCCGCGCGGCCGGGGCGACGCGCACTTCGGATGCCGAGCTTCGTATCGGCCCGGGCCTCTAATCGCTGCACACACACTCACGCACTGAAATATGGCCCATTTTACCAGCAAACTGCACGCCACGCCCTGGGAGCGTCGCGCCGGGGCGGATACTGCAGCACATATGGAGCTCGACGAATAGCAAGGCGTACCTCTGAGTCACGCGCTTTCATTTTGTCTGAGCATCACGGCAGCAGCCGTCTGATTCACAAGACTGCTCTCGTACCCCCGTCCTTGTCGTACCGATGGCTGCTGTGTCGGTGCCCTATGTTGGGGATAGCAGGGACCCGTAAGTGCGACAAGGACGGTGGGGTGCGAGGCGATCTTCGGAATCAGACGACTGATACTGCGTTCCCGGCCTGATCTCGGGAAGTCACCGACACAACAACGCCACGGCGGCCGACGGGAGGCAGACGAACGAAGCCATTAATCATATAGAATCTGGGTCGAATTAGGACTGACGAATCATTAGCATTAACGCCAGTTAATGGCGACAATGCGACAGTGGTGATGTACTGCGGGGATGGATTCCTCACGATGATGTCCTGCCCGCCCCTCTGTCTCTGTCACTCACTCCGGGCCTGATGGAGCCACCGCGCCGCACAAAAAGAGCGCGTAACAGGTGCTTTAATGTGCGAGCGTGCGAGTGTGTGCGAGAGTGTGTGTGTGTGTGTCTCTGTGTGTGAGTGAGACACGCCGATGAAGCCATTTGGAACTCCAATTCTACTGTTACATCTTTCATGCGACAGGCCGAGGCCATTGGTGGCAGATTTCGCTACTAGAGGATAAAGCAGAAGCGTGTTGAAACGCGGTGAGAGCGAGAGAGAGAGAAAGAGACAGAGAGAGAGCGTGGGTGGGCGAGTGTGTATTAGAGAAAGAGAGACGCGGAGGCACGGAGAGAGAAAGGTGAAGAGGGGCGGGCGGGCGCCGCGCTCCCAGACGGAATGTGATATGAGCGAGGCGCTGGGGGTGGCCAAGGAGGCCCCCCGCCCCCGGGGTCTCGCTCCGTCAAAGACTTGCCAAGAATGTCACTGACATGTCGCAGAGACACGGACTTCTTAGGGAAAAACAATAGTTAGAGCGAAAGGGTTTGGGAGCCAATACACTTCAATCAGGGGGAGGAAAGACGCGACGCGGCGAAGGGCGCGTGGGGGCGGGGCGGGGCGGGGCGGGGCGGGGCGGGGCGGGGCGGGGCGGGGCGGCGTGGGGTGGGGCGGGGCGGGCGGCCTGCTTGCGTCACTCGGCGCCCCGGCGGGGGGAGAAGCGGAGACGCTAGACAGACGTAGATACACTTGCAATCCTCTCGTCCCATCGTTTTGCCTTGACTTCGTTTCGTTCCCCGTCAAACCGTCTGTGCAAATGCTGCAGATGCAAGCGCCATGTACCAGTTTACGGCGCGCCGCGGGGGCTGGGGCGATGAGACAGCGGCGGTTCCGTTATCAGGGCCGGGAGTGGCGCGGGGTTGGGGTGGTTGGGGTACACGGTGGGGGTGGGGCAGGGTGGGGTATGGGGCCAAACCAGTCGCCCTGAGATTATAGGACCGAGCGAAAGCTTCCAAGATTTCGAAGTCATGGCGGGGAGCTTGTAGGGCGGGCGGAGAAGCGCGCGGCGGCGGGCGGCGGGCGGCGCGCCCTGCACCCTGCCTGCCCTGGTGAGGACTGCCGCCCGCCGGCCCGCGGGAGATGAAAGTGGCTCCAACTTATTACTCGGGATTGGCTTTCCCATATGGACCTTTAGTGACTGCGGGCCGCCAACGCCCGCACGGGGTGCAGCACGGGCGTAACCTACCTGTCTGGTCCTCCGGATCCCCCATACCCCGCAAAGCGAGCAGCGAGCGCGCCACTCTTACCATCTGCTTCTTTATTTTGAAGAGCGGACGCTGCCGGGCCGGGCGGGCTCAGCCGGGCTGTGCAGCCTGTGCTATGGTCGGGTCGCGCAGCAGTGAGCAGCAGTAGCGGGGCGGGGCGGGGCGGGGCGGGGTGGGGCGGGCGGGGCGGGCCGGACGAAGCTCCGGGCCCGGACCGTCTCTTTGCCCAGCCAAGCGCATTGACAACAGAAGGCGTCAGTAATGCCCCCATTGCCGACCACTCAAGCACTATCTTTTGTTTCAGTCCCTTCGCTGGGAGCGCCACGCGGCTACACGCAACGCCGAGTCGCCGCCTGTGCTGCAGCTATATGAAATAGCTCAGAGCTGTAGCACTCACCATACCGCTCATCAGTCTCACAGTTTTCCTCCTCGGCCAGATTCGCCGAGCCGAGCGCGCTGCTCACGAGAGAGAAATTTCCGTTTCGTTCCGTTTCGCGTTGGCACTTTTGGCCGGCTGCGCGATCTAGGGCTATCAGGGCCAATTAGGCAACGTATAGGGGCTCCATTTCTCTTGGCGAAATTCAGTTAGCAGCAGCCCTCGCCCTTTTCTTTCGCGCATCCCTCCCCTCTCCCCCCGCTTTCTTCACACACGACCTTGCAGGGCGCGCATGGCAGCACGTGGGGCGGACTCGCCCGTCTCTCTCTACCGCGTGCTCTCGCTCGCTCGCACACACGCGGAGGTCGCCGCGCGTCGCGCCTGAAAGAGGGATTTCTCGCTAATAGCGAGAAATCGAAACGAGATTCCTGCCGGCCGGCCCCGGCCCGGCCCGCGCCGCGCGGCGCCCGCACTCTGGACGATTGCCTTCATAAATCTCGATAGAAAATGGTGGATGGGTTAAGGAGGGAGACAAACAAGGAGACAACAAGGAGTATGAGGCCGGGCTGGAGCCTGGAGCAGAAGCTGGGGGTGGGGGTGGGAGTGGGGGTGGCAGCCGGCCGGGGCGGGGCGGGGGTGTGTCTGTTTGCCGCTACTTACGGGTTGCATGCGGGTCTCTGCCGGCGGCGGGGCGCGGCGGGGCGCGGCGGGGCGCGGCGGGGCGCGGCGGGGCGCGGCGTGGACGCGACCCCCGCCGTGATGAGTGAGTTTGCCCGAACTGCAAATAATCCCAACGTGGCGCTGCGTTCCGACGCACACGGCGCAGCCCAGCCCAGAGCGGGGCGCCTATATGCGGCCCCTCCGCCGCGCCGACAGGTACTGGAGGAGTTCAGGGCGAGGGGCGATCACTTCGAAAAAATTATTGCACGACCTGTAAAAAACAATTTTAAAAATCAAAAACAATTTTTAAAAAATTCCAAATAAAATCAAGAACAAAATTTCAGAAAAATTCGAAAAATCGAGAACAAGCAAACAAAAACCTGAGAACAGAGGACAAAAAATCAGAAACAAAGAGAGAAAAAAAATCCAAGTTTTTTTTTGTTTGGTAACATCAAAACAACAATTAAAAAAGAAATGTATAAATTAAAGTAAAATAAAATCATTCTACACATTTCGTATGAGTGATCCCGATCTCCCCTGCTCAGTCGAGGACGAGGTGTGACCACTAAATATTTTGTTGTGAGCTTGAGTACAGTACTCAAACACGGCGAAAATGATATTCATACATTAAAAGTTTATATATAAAATATGTTGTCAGCAATGAATTCCAAGTCGACGCATAGAGCTTTACCGTTAAAATGGTATGTAATTTTACACCAATCGTTGTGGAAAAATCTGTCGTAAATGCCCAGTTTTTGGGGGGGACAGAGGATGAGAGCCTAGATTACGCGCGTACCACGAATATTAAGGAGTGAAGTTAAAGTTCACTTTACGTTTACACACGAGCTAACAAATGGTGGTCAACCCCTTGGTTCAGAGACGGCACGCATAAAAATTTACCTACGTTCCAAGGCATCAACGCGTGCATTTTGGTGCACCGATACACGCCGATACTGTTGCGGGTTTGCATACTCCATTGACCAGTAAGGCGCCAAAGTCCCTGCAGTCCTGGTGAATATGCAAACCCGCAGCACTTGCGTATATTCAATCCCGAACACCTTCCCATGCAGTCCAAAGACACTCTTCACAATAAATCTTCACAAAGAAGTCGCACCTATTATTGCCTATATGCACGAGGTAAGAAAAGGAAGGACTAAAAATACAAAGGCCATTTGACAATTTTGGCAATCCGGTGTCAGAGGAAAAATACACGGCTCGCCTGGCCAGCAACCTCCGCACAGTGTGCGCGCCAAAACCACAACGGTGCGCTCCGTCCTCTGCAAACCCGCTGCCGGAACGGATGCGGGGCAGACACGTCGGGCTCGCCCAATGATATTACGGATGCGTGCTAGCTGCTCACGGAAGACGAGGGCCACCACCAACGACGGGGTCCCTCCCGCCGCCCCCCTCCCCCCCTCTCTCTGGTGGCTGGGCCCCCTTCAGATTGCGAAGAAAATACGCGTGGAAGGTGGAGGGGGACCAGAAAGAGGTAAAAACGGCAGACAAAATAGATGAAGTCGAGAAAGTTTTCAAGAAAGTTTTTCCTTTCTTTCTCTATTTTTATGTAGCCTGCCCTCTCACCCTCTCCCTCTCTCTCTCTCACTCAGTCTCCATCCCCTGCCCCTCTCTCGCTACCTCTCCCTGTGTCTCTGGCTGCTGACTCCCCCCTGCCCCAACCCAGCGTCTGGCTTTCCTGGAGTCGCCGCGAGGGAAAAATAGGTTGTCCCATATATACGTGTGGGGCTGTGGTGGGGTGGGGGTGGGGTGGAGGGTTACCGGGCGCCCCGTGCGCAGTGATGCATCATTATACACCGGTGGACTGGCCCGGTCGGCATGGCTTGGGCATGGCCCCGGCCCTGCCAGGGCGCCACCGATACACCCCGCTGCGGGGGACACGGCGACCTGCAGGAAGCGCGGAGTATCGGCGGACCCGACATGCACGGCCCGGCGAGGCGACGTGCAGCAAATTATATCCTGTCCTCCTCTATGTATTTGCTTGGCCAGCTGAGAAGAATTTATTGAGTTGTGAGGCTTGCGGCAACTAAAAAATATAAAAAAAAAACTAAAACTACTTACGATGTTTCCTTATATATGTTTAAACACGTGGACTTACGTGGACGTACGTGTGGACTTTGACAATTATCTTTGTAAATTTACGATATATTTTGTAATCGAATTTGAATTTCAAGTTGATAGATAATGCTTTTAATTTTTCGATTTGTAATTGCAATTTTTAATCTCCGCTTCGTGGAAAATACGAGGGGGCCACCACTTTGATTTAGGATTTACACCGTATTCCGTGGTTAAAGGGATAACACTTGAAATTGGTGGGATTTCCTATGATTTTCTAGGGCTAAAACGAGGTAAAACCATTAAATAAGAAAAATTAGGTGGAATTTAGTGATAAGTCTTCAAAATTTGGTTAAGTATTACACGGATTACACAGGGATTGCACAGAGATTACAACTGGAACTGTACACAGGACGGGAGTGGTGGCCCCTCGGGAAAATGTTCCCGAAAATCTGCGACTATTTTTCACAGCGTGTGTGAGGGTGTGTGAAAGAGACGGAGATAAAACTGGGCGTGGCGCGCGCCACACTCCTCCAGCTGAGTAAATAGTGTCAGCACGCTGGTGTCAATAAGACGGAACAGTAATCCCGCGGAGCGACTTCATAAAGTTGGGACATCGCAGCAGCGTCCGACACGTGCACACACACACCAACACGCTCTCAGCACACACGCTCGCACACCTCGCGAGACGATGTGGGTGCGGTGGTATTGCGCATTGGTTTACTCGTGACTTGACTCCGCACGAAAAATAAAAACATGATTGAAACGCAATGGATTTTCAAGTTTCCAATGGAACAGCGTCGGCTTTAGGTACTCCGATTACCAAAGCGTAACCCGTCCTTTAGCTGTCTCGGTGCTGTGCTGTGAGAGCGCCTACCTCCACCAGGGGATGGGCGCAGAGGAGCTTCTACACGGCGGGGTACCATTGAAGAACGGCTGAAAGGCGCGAGGTGGTATGAGGGGAGTGGCGAGAGGAGCACGAGGATAGGAGGAGGAGGAGGAGGAGGAGGTGGAGGTGGAGCAGGAGGAGGAGGGGAGGAAGCAGAGAGGGCGGCAGCGGGGGGACGGGGGAGGAGGAAGTACGAGGCATTAGGAGAAGGGTGGGAAAAGTTTCCAAAACTTTGTTCGTTTCGTCCCCTGAAACGTTTTCTATACCAGAGCTGGGGGAGGGAGGGGGAGATAGAGCAGGGGCACGCGGAGGCAGAGGAGGGAGCGAGAGGGACAGCAAGAAGACGGAGGGGAGAGAGGGAGAGAGAGAGAGAGAGAGAGAGAGAGAGAGAGAGAGAGAGAGAGAGAGAGAGAGACCGGACGGCTGCGAGCGCCGTGCGCTGCAATTCGTTAACGAGGCTTTGTAAGACACGATATGTGGGAGCGAGGTACCTGGACAGCTTCACCCCAATTTATTACCATTATCACTCATAATGTTATATTGTTTGCTGCCGTATATAAGCGCGCCGCGCCGCAAGGCAGCCGTATGGACCTGCGCAGTGCCGGCCGGGAGCCTTTCACCTTTCACCACGCTGAGGACGCGACGTCTCCGCGCTGTCGTCACAACGCCAACCGTACATTCGGCTTCCGCGCAAATGCCGCGAGGCCTGCACGCCCGACTAGCGAGCAACTTCATCGACTTGAGAGCCGCCCGCGCGACTTAGCTCTCCCTCTCTCCGCGCACTCTCAGTCCCAATCTCTCGCTCACGCTCTCTCATTCCTTGCGATAGTGCGGCGAGCCTGCGTGTGTGTGTGTGTGTGGGGGGCGTACCTGCATGTGTGTGCGAGTGTGTTGTCGCCTTTGATGTCGTGCCGACTCGTACGGAGGAGGCGTCGGCCCGTAGTACGATGCCTGGAGGAGGGCGCCCAATTGAAACAGTTTCGCTTTCAAAAGTCGTCGCAATCATGCACACCGGTGGGTTGAGGTGGGGCGGAGCGGGAGCGGGGGCCTGCTCGTGAGATTGCGGCACGAGGCAGCGTGAGATGGGACCAGGAGACAGCTAGAATGAGGCCAGAGAGAGAGAGAGAGAGAGAGAGAGAGAGAGAGAGAGAGAGAGAGAGAGAGAGAGAGAGAGAGAGAGAGAGAGAGAGAGAGAGAAGTGTGAAAAGAAGAATCCACTACGGATGCACGGAAAAAGCAGGATACACACTAAATCCTTATGCATTTTGTTGTGCATAAACATGCAGGATTATAAGCAGCCATAAGAATATGCACAATTTCATGCATAACTTTGTACAATTTGTGCATAGTTATGCATAATTTGTACATAATTATGCATCAAAAAAATATGCATACTTATGGTTGTTTAAAATCCTGCATGTTTATGCACAACAAAATGCAGAAGGATTTAGTGTGTACGCATCAGTTTTCGCACAACAGACGATCATATATAGATGCAATAGATTCCAAGTCATGCCACATGCCACAGCTGTAAATTGTTCGTAAAATTATTGCAAACGTCTCTGCAATTGTCGTGTTGTTGCCCCCTTTGGCTGTGGAGTTGATGACGACATACACACTCGCACCGCATGACCGTTAAAATAAAAAAAAATAATAATAATAAAAAAGAGGGAAAAAATCAGAGAAGGGGAAGCACGACGATTGGCAGTCCCGCGGCGCACGGGTGCGCGGCGGGTTTGCCTACCCGGGCGGCCACAGGCGCGCAGGCCTGCCCGCACCTGAGCCGCGAGCATGAGGGAGCGTGAGGGCACGCTGCTCCGCTGCTCCGCTGCTCCGCTCAGGCGTAATTAGATCGAGTCGTATGGCTTGTGAGACACAAAGAGACAGACGGACGTGGGCGCTAATGACAGGAGAGCGGCTCTGGCGAGAGTTGGGGGGCATTATGGTGCGCGGGCGGACCGGGCCGCCGGGCGGGGGAGGAATGGAAAGAACACTCTCAAGTGTTGGCTTGTACACGCCCACGCGGTACGTTCGCGTGTACATTCATCGGAGAAGCATAAGTCAAACGGTACAGAAAAATTCTTGGTTTCCAAAGGATCGCGCGGTTGAGTTCACTGACTGTATATTACACTCCCTTTTCTACTGCCTATACTACAACGAGAGGGAAACAGCTCAGAATTTTGATGTACAAATTTTGCAATTTTTAGTGAATTTTTCAGAATTCTTAATGAACTTTTGAAAATTTCGCTTCAATTTTATATATTTTTGTGATTATTTTTCTTGTGAATTTTCCCGTTATTCTGATTTTTTTTTTCAGAGTTATTCTTAGAATGTCTCTGAATTTTGTTGAATTGTTTTGAATCACGAGGTGTACAAAAAAATCAGAGTTGTTTCCCCCTCGTACTACTGACATTATGAATTTCACGACGGAAGGAAAATTTAGCAGACATATCTCGTCCATCATATTAACAATAATCGTCAATGATTTCCGTCGGTCAAGCCTGACACTAATCCACGCGCGGGTCTTAACGACTGCAAACACTTAAGTGGTTCAGGAGGCCCGTTAGTGGATGGGAAGGGGAAAAGTCTCTGCGCCGACAGCACTTTCATCACTGTCGGTGGGAAAGGAAAATCTGACACCTTCTCTCTCTCTCTCTCTCTCTCTCTCTCTCTCTCTCTCTCTCTCTCTCTCTCTCTCTCTCTCTCTCTCTCTCTCTCTCTCTCCTGCGCCTGGGCCGACACGTGCTGCCGCCGCGAGGGTACGGCGGCGGCCGGGCGAACCTAACCTCGGCGCACCAAGACGCTGCCGCCCCCTGGTGGAAGGGCGCCGAGCCACGCCTGGAGGGTAGGCCACAGTAATGGGAGCATCTTTTTTAAAGTTTTCGTCGCGAACGAGGAGGGAGGAAGGGGAGTTTGAGGGGCGGGAACAGGCTAGAGCGCTGTGAGGTGGTGAAGAAAGGTCCACCTCCGGTCCCCGCACGGTCCAAAGAGCTCAAAGGGAGCCCGAAAAGGGCTTTGAGGATCCGATACCCGTGGAGCAGCGTCAAAGCAAAGGGTGACCTGGTGCCTGGTGTTAAAAAAAGGCAGCGCGCACCCAGAAACGAAGAAAGTCGGGGTGGGGAATAAAAAAAACAAGTCTTATCAAAATCGTATAGAAAAATCTGGTTTTGGTAAAGGGCCGTGCTAGTAATAATAATTGAAAAGAAAAATCGGATACTCCGACGAAACTATATGGCTACTTCGCGCCTAAAATATCTACTCTTTTACATACATCAACTTGCGGAGATCGTTCTTCGTAACGCTGCAAAGCACCTGACTGATTTCTGCCTCAAAGCATTCACTGTATAGTAAGTATCATTTGCTCTGCAAGCTCACAAACCTTCGCAAATTTTTTGCCTCGTATAGCGACGACAATGCTATGTATTACAAAGAAGCCAAATACTTCGAAATTGCAAACTATTTGGTTGTAACTAATGCTTCGCTTTCCAGATAGTTTTTAAGGGTACGAAAAGTTCCGTAACAGGGTTGAGTCTTTATTTAATTTTTATTTTATTTATTTCTTATTGAGAAAATAAGGAAACTTTACACGGAGCTAGGCCTCGGCGTCGATTTTCACACTTTTCCAGAAAGAATGAAAATCAAGGCGATAGACGGGATACACTGAAAGCGGAACAGGCCAGGCAGTCCGAGTTGCAGAATACTTGGAGCAACTTTGGTGTGTCCGAGGTAGGTCGATTATGCAATAACTTTTCCGATGAAGAGATTTCTCCCGTACTCTTTTTACAGCCCTAGGCGCGGTGCCTGCGAGCCAAGGCCAACCAGATTATACGGTGGAACCACCGACCGAACCCCTTCGAACATATAAATCGCATAGCGGGACTCAGCTTCGCTTGGCACGTCCGTCTGCGGGGCCGTGGCTCCAGTAAAGAGAGTATCAAGCTGACGTTTTAGTACCTTAGGATATATAGCCGGTCCACAGCCCTAGTGCATTTGGCTCGATTTGTGAAAATAAGCAGACACGAAAAGTTCGCAGATTATGAACAGTCTCATCCGATTTCCGCAACTCAACCTACTTTATAGAGAAAACGCAGAAGTAATCAGTAATTTTCATCACAAAACTGAGCGAAAATTAAAGAAAAAGTTGAACAGGACCCGGTACTTGCTTGGAAGTGCCGCGCCTAACGTGTCAGGCGCTTTCTATTCCACTCGCAGCTTGCTTCACTAACGCACCTCACCTCCACTGCTCGCCATATGTTTGCCTACCCCTTTCTCCCCTTTCATCTGCCTGCAGCCATCTTACATTTATCAACGTAGAGACCGAGGAGGCGAGGCTGGGGGAGGGGAGGGGGGAGGCGGGGGCCGGCTGCTGTGCGCAACGGTATGGATTCGCCCCGACCCCCTTTTTCCTCAGAGTATAACTGTGCGCGTACGCGCGCAAGCGCGCGTGCGTGCGTGTGTGTGTGTGTGTGTGTGTGTGTGTGTGTGTGTGTGTGTGTGTGTGTGGAGCAGGGGCGTGGAGATGGAGGGGCGGGGGCGCTCTGCAACCTGGAACTTGTGCCAAAAAGGGGAGAAAAACGAGATGCTGGCCTGGCAGGCCGGGCCTTGGTTGGTGGGGCCCCTGCGCCAGCCCCCCTGCGCCACCCCCTGAGCCGTCCCCCGGCCCGCCCCCGGCCCGCCCCCGGCCCGCCCCCGGCCCGCCCCCACCACCGCGCGGCCGCGCCACTGCGCTGACCGGCCCAGCCCAGCCCCCTCTCCCGCCGAGTCCCCGGGATCGATGCGCGGCGCTGGGCTCCGCCCCTTCTTCCCGCCCCCCCGGCCGCCCCCGCCCCGCCCCCGCCCCGCCCCCGCGGGCCCGCCCCCCATTCAGGCCGCGCCCGGAGGGGCTCGCCGCCCCCCCACCCATGTCAGTCGGCCCACTCGGTGCCGTACTACCAGACGTCGCTCGTTGCAGCGGTGGTTGACCTGGCGGCGTCGCGGTTGCGGCGGTAGCAGCAGCGGTAGCAGGTGCAGCGGTAGCAGGTGCAGCGGTAGCAGTTGCAGGGGTGCGCCGCACGGGCCGTCTACCAGCCGTCCACGCGCGCTGCCCTCTGCAGAGCAGGAGGTATGTAAGCAACAACGTCTTGGAGGAGGTGGCACGCCGCGCCAAACTGCGACCCCAACAACTTCAACAACAACAACAACTCGCAGGAACTGCGGGGACGCGGGGAGAGGGAGGGGGGGAGAGGTAAGGCGGCCCTGACCCTCCGCAACGCCTGGCGCCATGACCCCTGACGGCACACATTTTTCGAAAAGTTCTTGTTCTTATTGTAGTTGTTGTTGTTGCAGTTGCGTCTAGTTTTCGGACAGCTGGGAAAGTTTGAGTACTTGTTGTCGTGTCCTCGACCTTGTTCCCTTCTTCTCCTCCTACTTCTCCTCCTTCATGGCGGCGAGGAGGTTGCGCGCGGTCCTTCCGCGGGGGGCGTCCCGGCTCAGCGCATCCCAGCGCCGCGCCTCCGCCGCCGCCGCCGCCGCCACCACCGAAAACTTTGTCGACTTCGCTGCCGCTGCCGCTCTCAAGTTTATGACAGTTTTGAGAAAGTTTTTGGTGGCCTCCCTACTCCAACCACCTCCTGCGAGGCCTGAGGGCCGGGGCCTGGGCCGGGGCCTGGGCTCACTCCGGTGCGCGGAGCGGCGCCACTGTGGCAGCGAGCGCGGCCGCCGCCGGCCCAGCCCGGCCCAGCCCGGCCCTCACCACCCGGACCCGGACCCGGACCCGGAACCCGATAGCCAGCGCACCGGCCGCGATAGGGCCTGGCCGCCGCCACCACGCGAGTTTCCGTTTCCGGTGTCGCAATAACGCGCCGAGGTGGTCGGAGTCGCTGCACAGCAGAGCCACCCCCCCTCCCCCTCCTGCTCCTCCCACTCCAGGAGGTGCAGCGGGAGTCGCGGGGCCGCCGCCACGGTTCCAGCGTTCAGCTCCCCAACCTGGGCTGCTGAGACCACGTGACCACCGGTAAGGAGGGGCCGCCGCCCGCCGCACCACTGCACACCACCACCTCGCATAGATTGCACGGTTTACAGGGATTAAAAATAAGTTTTGTGGGAATACACATGTTTTTTATTTAGGGGGAAGGGGAAGGAATTTCTAGGGCTTCAACCTCAGATTTTAATAAAAATGCTAAATGTAGTGTGATGGTTTTTGAAACTTTGTCTGCGCGGGATTGCAGAGGGAGTGGCGTCCTCCTCGCTGCAGACCGCCCCGGAGTTGGGTCATGTGGCTCCTACGGTTTATTTACGATTAGGAACCGTGTGGAAGACCCAAAGTGTGTGTGTGTGTGAGAGAGAGAGAGAGAGAGAGAGAGAGAGAGAGAGAGAGAGAGAGAGACAGAGAGAGAGAGAGGGGGGGCGTGTGAGTCGCCCACTCACCCGCTCCCACCCACCCTCCTCTCTCGCCTTACCTTCCTTCATCCCCCCCCCCCTTCTTCCTCCCCGCCTCGTCCCTGCTCGTCCCGTCGCCAGGCTCAGCCTCGGCTTTCTGACACGTAAGCGCGCATTAATAGTCTATGCCGCGACCCTCCCCCCCCCCTCTGCCCTCCCCCTTCCGATCCCGACGGCGCCGGGCCACACTGCCGGGGTCACGCCTGGGGTCAAGCAGCAGCAGCAGCAGCAGGGTATCCACGCGCCGAGACTGACGCCGTCCTGGTTTTGATTCAAACCGATGTCACTCATGCATCACTGATCACTGTGAAAAATACTCGGAAAGGTTACGGGAAAATTTTCCATGATAAAAGTCGTAAAATTACAATTTGAAATTGTAAATTTACAAGCACTCCCTATCGACTTGGAATTGACCGACGAGCAAGAATGGGCTGTCGTAAATTTACGACATATTTTGTAAATCAAAATTACAAAAAAATGTAGTAAATTTACGACGATATTTTTCACAGTGATGCTACATGCGTTGTTAATTTTTACTCCAAATTATGTGTCGCATATTCAAAAACGAAATAATTTTTAAAAATGGCACATAAGAAAACTGCCGCCCTGCGGCTAATGGCCGCGCATACCTCGCGGAGGGTGGCGGCGTGCGGCGCGAATTCACGGCGGCGGCGTGAGCAAGAGGGCTTAGCAGCAATCACATACAAAGGCTCACCTGTCCCCCCCTCCCCATACCCCCACACACGCACGCGCGCGCGCGCGTAATTTGACGCATGAATATTATACGGCGTCGTTGCGGGATGTTAGTGGCGTGGCATGATCCTCCTCATAGGTGCAGGAAAGGGTTCGCCGACTGACTAGAGATGAGGCGTAAGCGACTGTAATCGAGCCTAGGCGCCACAAGGTGGCGGCGCGTCCCGCAACCGCCCGATATTACACACGACGCTTCAAGGAAAGAAGTTCCTTTTACGTTCATTTTTTATTTGTTTTTTCATTTTAAAAAAAACGGAAAGAAAGTAAGCTACTCACGATTTTCTCCTCCTCTGATCCTGCGCCTGTTATTAGTTACGAGCGGGCCGGGCTTGACACAAGTCGAACGTCAACAGCAACCGCACCAGCCAGGTCATCCATCAACTGCGAATAAAAGAAAAGGGCGCGAAGAAAGGCGGGAAGCAGAAGAAGGGGGGAAAAAAAGAGAGAGAGCGCGCTCCGTCAGCAGACGCTTAAAAATGTCGGAAGCAGTCCATTAAGCGAAATTCAAGATCATCGGTCGGCGAGGACGAAAACACAAGAGAAAAATTGACCCAATGCGGCACATCCGTGTGGCCCCACACTGGTAAAACAAATGTATAGTTCTAAACATCAAATGATGTTTAACTGCTAATGTTTTATACTTAAACACTATATCATGTTTAGTTCAAACTATACATCAGCAGATGTTTATTTTCTAAACACTTTGCAAGTGTTCAGTTGGCTATACACTTGGCGCAGCGTGGTGTCCCTATGCTTTTCCATGTGAAGCCTCGCCCAAGTGTATACTTCTATACATCACAAAATGTTTAACCTTTAAACATTTGTGAAGTGTATAGGTGTTAAACATCTTGTCATGTTTAGTTCCTGATATACATCATGTCATGTATAGAATTGCCAACTATACACCATGATGTATAGAAACTAAACATTTGTTTTACCAGTGCAGGGCCAAGAAATTCCACCGTTGAGGACAAAAATGCGCCCGAAGAATTATACATGCAGGGGAAACTATTACGGTGATTATAACGTGCCGTTTGCCAGTAAGTTATTCGGACGCGGAATCAATACTGCGCGTGATAGCTGCCACGTGGTGCGGCAACTCCCCCTCCACTGCCTCGCACACTCAATATACTAAATCTTAAGCCCCGGCCCAATCCACTCATTAAGGCGCGGCGGTAAGAGCGGGAGGAGGAGAGATCACGAGGAGAGAGAGAGAGAGGAGAGAGAGAGAGGAGAAGGGAGGGGAGGACAAGGGTCTTTTGCAGGAGCGGATAGATTGATTGTGGAGATTCCCGAGTGAAGTTATGAACGAGCGGACCCAAAGCCGCGTATGCCAGGAGCAGTAGGGTCGTACGCCTGCGGACCGCGGCATAGGCCGACCCGCATGGCACGAGTGGCTAGCGGGCGGCCTACCCTCCGTCTCCGTCCTTGTCTCGCTCATGGGGCTCTGCCCTGCCATCTGCCGTCCCAAACATTGGGCGTCGGGTACCACCACAGGTGCGACAAGGACGGAGGCACGTGGGCGATCTCCGCAATCAGACGGCCCGGCCCCGCAGCCCCACACCACAGCATGCGATGCGCGGGACTACAAACGCTCAACGAACCCTTCGGCTGCAGCCGGTCACGTACATATCGTGAAGGGCAGGGCAGGGCAGGGCAGGGCAGGGCAGGGCAGGGCAGGGCAGGGCAGGGCAGGGCAGGGCAGGGCAGGGCAGGGCAGGGCAGGGCAGGGCAGGGCAGGGCAGGGCAGGGCGGGGCAGGGCAGGGCAGGGCAGGGCAGGGCAGGGCGGGGCAGGGCGGGGCAGGGCAGGGCAGGGCAGGGCAGGGCAGGGCAGGGCAGGGCAGGGCAGGGCAGGGCAGGGCGCGCCCAGCCGGGGCACAGAGAGGGAGAGTGGCAGGTGTGTTCATCGGGCTGGGTTACATTTGCATACACATGTCTGCGTGACAACGGTGATCCCCCTCAGTGCTGATTAACCTGCTCGCCACGCCAAACCCTCCACCCTACCCCCCCCCCCCCCTGCTTCTCTCTCCTTTCAAAAGCAGGTGCATCAGAGACGTTCCCGCACACAACCTGCCGGCGGCGAGTATACACCCCATACGGGTAATGATTTAATGGTGAAGCAACGCGGACCTTTTTAGCAGATGATACCTTAAAACACAACACCTACACTAAACATAAAATTAAACTTGTAATTTTCAGGTGTCAGCTAGCTTTTACTCTCGAGACCAGAAACCAAACGCGTACCCTGGGTATATTGTGCCAGAGATAGTCAATTTACGTGAGAATAAAGCTCAAAAGGTGCAAAGAAACACTCTTAAAGTTCTGCGAAGTATTTGCTTTGCAGGGCTACAAAGAATTTTCACTCACTCTTCGTAAACTGCAAAGCATTTGCTTCGTAACTTACAAAGAAAACATAAACTTTGTAGGCTGAAAAGAATTTCTTTGCAGTCTGCGAAGCATGAGCTTTGTAGCCTACGAAGTATCCTTTTTTTTCTTTGTAAGTTAAGAAGCAAATACTTTGCAGTTTACGAAGAGTGAGAATACTTCGCAGAACTTTAACTGTGAATACTCTGCAATATCGAAATACACACCTGAAAATACAAGATAAATATATTTAAATAAGTTGTTCTCCCTTGACATACAGCATAATCAATACGCGCAATATTCAAAAGAAGCCCCTGCTCGACATCGGCAGATAGAGCCCCCGCACAAGCAATTCTCTAGTCCCGGGCTCACCCAGCGGCTCTCCACACATTAACGTTATTAACAAGGGCCGCTGCTCACTCCGACTCCGGCGGTTGTAAAAGAACGGGAGCCACTTGGAGTGGCGGTGGAGGAGGAGAAGGAAAAAAATACAAGAAAGGTTGCTTACAAAAAAAAAAAAAAAAAAAAAAAAAAAAAAAGGTGGGCGGGATAGGAGAGGAGTAGGACGAGCTGCCGGATGACGGCGATGGTGTCAATTAAATCCCACTCCTTCTTGTAAAACGCGCCGCTCAAAATGAACGATAAAGCGACGCTATTAAAGAATAAAAACAAAAGGCCATAAACACGGCTTGCTGCTCTTCTCCCCTGAGCGGCGGCAGGAGCCTGCAGGAGCCGGAGTGGAGCCAGCCACCCGGGAGATACAAAGGAAGCCGCCCCGCCCCGCCCGGCAAGCTGTCCGAGGGGCTGGGGGCGGGCGCGCGGGGCGGGCGCACCTCCACCACCGCCCGTGATCGCCTCAGAAGAAAGTTCTTTTCTTCACCGTTAGGCACAAGCAAGTGTGTGTCTGACTGGAATTAATTATGTCAGTTAGATGTTCCGGTCCATTGCGCCCTCTGCAGACTCCCGCCGCAGCAGCAGACTCGCCGCGCCGCGCCACCACCCAATACATAGTGTTCTAATGAAGCCGGGGCACAAATTAAAAACGGGCGGGCGCTCGTCCGCAACCCTTTGGCACAGCGCCACCCCACCTCGCCGCGCGTACCTTACAGCAACGCTGCACTCTGCACAAAATAAGTGCGGGGCATGAAGCGGTTTCTTTTGTTTTTACCAAAATCACCAGTTAAAGGGTATCACTAAAACAAAAACACCCCCCACCCCGCAAAAAAAGAAAAAAAACATCGCACCATAGTTAACTCTGGAAATCCAAGATTGCGAATGTCACACACTTGTACGTGTGCATGTGTGCATGTGCGAAGATTCATTCGTACACTTGGCCACTCAGAATATCCTAGGAAAATTCACACGTTTCAGTGACCAAGGGCACGAATGAATCCTCGCACACCTACAAGTGTGCGACATTCACCCACTTGGGTTTCCACTGAATCAATATGACATTCTAATGCACGTGTGGCCCGGAGCAAGGCGAATAAGACTTCCATATAATGCGTCACTGTGCGGGCGGGTCCTGCCCCTGGCTGCCCCTGGCTGCCCCTGGCTGCCCCTGGCTGCCCCTGGCTGCCCCTGGCTGCCCCTGGCTGCCCCTGCCCCTGGCTGCCCCTGGCCCTGCGGCCCCTGACAGATCAGTCTCGTCGGCCCCGGGACCCCCGAGCCGGGCCGGGTCGGGCCGGACCAGGCCGGACCGGTCATCTCCGGCCGGACCAATCGGACCCTCGATGGATGACTAATGGCGTGGCGTAGCGTGGCGCGCGTCTTCATCAATTTTCATCAGTCCATCACTTAGCGCCCCCCCACCCCTTCCGTGCTCAGGCTGCTGTGGCTTTTGTTTCCCGCTCTCCCCCCACCCCCTCCCCCGTCATTTCCCTCTTGGCCCAGTTTCCTTTTTTTTCCCCCACCGCGCTCTCCCTCTCTCTACTCCCTTGCTGCGCTTTTCCGTCTCTTTTCCCCTTCAAATTTCCTGTCGCAGTCCATCCATCCCTAACCCCACCAAACCGCCTCTCCACCCAATCCCTCCACCCACCTCCCTCTCTCTCTCTCTCTCAGTCGCCAGGGACAAGCGGCCCCTCATACTCATACTGATGGCGAGTGATCAGCGCGTGACGGGAAGCGCCTGGCGAATGATATCGACTGGAAATATGACGGCCCTCACTCTGGCAAACGGTGCAGTAATACACAGAGATGGGGCGGCCAGAAACAAAAGGAGGAAAGCGAGGGGGTAGGAAAACATGAACAGAGTACTCCATACTACACTGTACATTACGCGGCATGACACAGTTATTTCATAGAAAATTTTGCCAATTTAGAGCATGATTTGATATTTTTCGGTATTGAATTACGTTGTAATACCTTGTAATACCCAGTCAGGTGTACAGGGTATTACAGAAGTGAATACCCCTTCGAAGGAAAGGCGTTGGCGATGTTACAGCCGATGGGGTTTTTACTCGCGTAACATCGTGTTTGAGGTGTCCTGCAAAATACCGGCGTAATACCCCCGACATCTCACCGTAGCATCACTTTAATATCGCGCAATGCAGTACAATACCACATAATACTGTAAATCACTGTGCATAGTACCACGTTATAGCGTAACGTGCACACAAGAAACCGAGTGAAAACCCCTCGATTAGCCAGGCTGCTGCTGAACTTTCCGCCGGTTGCCACCGGGATCACAGATCACAATAAAACGAAAAACGAAACCAGGCAGGCTGGGTAAAAGCTTGAGAAGGGATGGCGACAGATTGTCTTGTCGTGATCAAGCGACGAATGAGAGAAGGCCCCTGGCCAATATCTGTAGAGCGACAATGAAAACGGGATGGAGGAGGACGTCTTAATGAAAACGAAGAGATAAAAAAAAGAATAAAGCGGAAAAAAAGGCGCAGGGGAGAAATGGGTGATCAAAACACGGTAGGCTGCGAGGCGGCGGTGGGGGAAGCGATCCTCGAAACAATAAGACTTTATGGCGGACACTCGGAACAAGTCTCATAAACGTTTTTAATCATCCTTAGATCGGGCCGGAGGGCGATGGTGGCGTGAGGTGCACAAGCTAGAAAAAAAAAGCAAAATAAAATTTTCCAAAGGGGGAAAAATATACCTATGTTGTTAGCGTTTTGCTCTCTCTCCCCACGGCGCTCCCCGACGCGACGAAGACATTCAGTGCAGCGCCTCCAAATTATTACACACGCAGCACCGGCGCGCCGCGAACCCCACTTGGGCGGCGACATATGAGGGGAGCCTGGCCGGGCCGGGCCGGGACGTTCAGCTACTTACGCGCCTCCACCGCCGCCATCATCCGCCCGGAACGGAGAAGCAGCAAGGCAGGGGGAAACAACCCTGAATTTTAGTGTACAAATTTTCTGGATTTTTGAGATTTTTTATGAATTTTTAGTGACATTAAGTGAAATGCTACAATTTTTCCTGGATTTTTTTCCTAAAATTCTGTGAAAATTAGTGTTTTTCCTGAATTCTTGTGTTTTTTCCCAGAATTTTTCGTATTTTTTCTTAATTTTTCTGTATTACGATGAGTTCAAAAATTTGAAAGGTGGTTTTCCCTCGGAAGTAACACAGGCACGCGGGCACTAATATCGTACGGTGTAAGAAAGCTTTCTCGGGTCACAAACATATGTGGAAAAATTGTAGACCCAAAGGAGGGATGGTTTGGGGGCGGGGACGGGGGTGGGGGATGGGTAGTGTTTTTTTTTTTTTCGAGCATAGTTGTGTCCTGCACTGTTCTCAGTGTACAGGAGGTAGTTTTCCTCATCTAAGAGTGGTGTTCTATCCCTACCGGTAGAACGTATACGTTCACTATAGTGTTTTTTTTCTCTGAGCTGAGGGTAGTGTCCTGCTATCAGTGCTGCCAAGCCCTACCCTGCCCGGCCAGCAGCACCTGTTGTCTAGCACTAGGAGTACTCGGCGTGGCTCTACACTCTCCCCATCATTAGGTCGTACAATACTTCGATCTCGACGATGAAATTTCCATGGCGACTAAGCGCTGCGGCGACAGCCCCTCGCCCCCCGGCAGCAGACGACTGATTCCGAAGATCGCTTTCATACCTCTGTCCTCGTCGCACTCAAGGAGCACTACAATGGCCAGCATAGGGCACCGCTGCGGGTGCAACAAGGACGGAGGGACGAGAGCGATTTTCTGACTGAGTCAGCTGGCAGCTCTCCCACGGGCCCCGCGCACCACCAAGGGGCCGCACGAGAGCAGCACTCCCGGCCAATTCAACGACATGGTTAGTATTATATGAGGACGAGGAGGAACCACTCGCAGTAATGGAGAGTGATGAGTGCGCGCGCACACACGTCTGCATATCAAAATACCAGTGTACAGGACGGACAACACGGTCGTTACACTGAACAAAACAGCTTATGCCGCCGCAAGCCATACGCACTGCAAATGCTAGAGCTAAAGTCAGATGTCTCACCGAAAAAGAGCGATTTTTTTAAGCGGTCTCAGCACCGCTTCTAGCGCTACGTCGGCTGGGGCGGGGAGCGTGTCGTCGTCGGTCGTCATGGTCGTCGTTCGGGAATGGTCGTCACTGTGACGTCACGCCTCCCCCCTCCACGCTCTGTCCCCACTCGTCTAGTCTGTTCGTGTGTCGTGTTCGTTGCTCGGCCCGGCTCGGCCCGACCCGGTGTAACAGGGAATCCTTACTCCCAGGGATACGTGCCCCCTGAGTACAAATTCCCTAGGGACATTGTACTCCCCCCCTTCCAGGGAGTACAATATCCCTAAGGGATAATGTACTCCCCCCCCTCGAGGGGTGGGAGTACAATATCCCTAAGGGATTTTGTACTCCCCGGGGAGTACAAATTCCCTAGGGATAATGTACTCCCCCCTCTCCAGAGGGGGGAGTACCTGGTCCCTAAGGGATTTTGTACTCCACGGGGAGTACAAATTCCCTAAGAGATAATGTACTCCCCCCTCTCGAGGGGGAGGAGTACAAATTCCCTAGGGAATTTGTACTCCCCTATATATGGGGGGTACAAAATCCCTAGGGAATTTGTACTCCCCTATATATGGGGAGTACAAAATCCCTACCCTGGTGAGGATTATGACAAGACGGGGACATCATTTTCTGTCATAACCTGTCTTTGAGCATCCCGCTCCAGTCTCGAAGTGTCATTGACGTCAGGACAGTGTCCCAAATTCGTCCTGGTGTGTCATCTGTCCTAAAGGTGTCATTTGGGATTGTCCTGCAGACGTCCTATCCCGTCTTGTCTTAGGTTGTCTTTAACTGTTGCGTTTCCTAATTTGTCCTAAGCAGTTCCTCGTCGTTCCAACGTCTCTAATGACGCCACCCCGCGCTGTCCCGATGTGTCCCTGTCCGTCAGACGTCACTCCCCGTCCCTCCCGGTGCTGTCCTGCCCTGTCCCGATGTGTCCCTGTCCGTCGGGCGTCCTGCCCCGTCCCTGCCGGGGCTGTCCCTGCGCTGCCCCGATGTGTCCCTGTCCGTCAGACGTCCCTCACCGTCCCTCCCGGTGCTGTCCTGCCCTGTCCCGATGTGTCCCTGTCCGTCGGGCGTCCTGCCCCGTCCCTGCCGGGGCTGTCCCTGCGCTGCCCCGATGTGTCCCTGTCCGACAGACGTCCCTCACCGTCCCTCCCGGTGCTGTCCTGCCCTGTCCCGATGTGTCCCTGTCCGTCGGGCGTCCTGCCCCGTCCCTGCCGGGGCTGTCCCTGCGCTGTCCCGATGTGTCCCTGTCCGTCAGACGTCCCTCACCGTCCCTCCCGGTGCTGTCCTGCCCTGTCCCGATGTGTCCCTGTCCGTCGGGCGTCCTGCCCCGTCCCTGCCGGGGCTGTCCCTGCGCTGTCCCGATGTGTCCCTGTCCGTCAGACGTCCCTCACCGTCCCTCCCGGTGCTGTCCTGCCCTGTCCCGATGTGTCCCTGTCCGTCGGGCGTCCTGCCCCGTCCCTGCCGGGGCTGTCCCTGCGCTGTCCCGATGTGTCCCTGTCCGTCGGGCGTCCTGCCCCGTCCCTGCCGGGTCTGTCCCTGCCCTGCCCCGATGTGTCCCTGTCCGTCGGGCGTCCTGCCCCGTCCCTGCCGGGGCTGTCCCTGCGCTGCCCCGATGTGTCCCTGTCCGTCAGACGTCCCTCACCGTCCCTCCCGGTGCTGTCCTGCCCTGTCCCGATGTGTCCCTGTCCGTCGGGCGTCCTGCCCCGTCCCTGCCGGGGCTGTCCCTGCGCTGTCCCGATGTGTCCCTGTCCGTCAGACGTCCCTCCCCGTCCCTGCCGGGGCTGTCCCTGCGCTGTCCCGATGTGTTCCTGTGCATCCCACACCCTTTCTTTGTCCCTGCGGCCGTTTCTTCCGTGCTTTTCCCATAATGTGTTCCTGTTCGTTCCTGGCATCGTTGTCCTGCTGCGCTCACGCGATCTGTCTACCTCTCCCATACATATCTTACTCTGTCTCTGCCGTCCTTAGATATACCCGTATTTGCCTCCGTCTGTTCCCCGCCCCGCAGGAACACGTAAGGACATCGAAGGGAACGGCGGGGGATAGTACAGGGTGCGGAGAAGCCAGGGGTGCTTCGGGGACACGTAACGACAGCACGGGGGTGCCTGCGGGACACGAAAGGACACTGAAGGATGGTTTTGGGACAGGTCGGGACAGCTTGGGATGCTTCAGGGACACGTAACGTACAGCCACGGGGCGTCTCGGGGACACGAAAGGACACTGAGAGACGCTTTTGGGACACGTCAGGACAGCCAAGGGGCGCCTCGGGGACACGCAAGGACGCATTTGGGACACGTCCGGACAGCTAGGGATGCTTCAGGGACACGAAAGGACACTGAAAGACGCTTTTGGGACATGTCGGGACAGCTTTAGGAATGCTTTAGGGACACGTTAGGACAGCCAGGGGGCGCCTCGGGGACACGAAAGGACACGCAAGGACGCATTTGGGACACGTCGGGACAGCTATAGGAATGCTTCAGGGACACGTTAGGACAGCCAGGGGACGCCTCGGGGACACGCAAGGACGCATTTGGGACACGTCCGGACAGCTAGGGATGCTTCAGGGACACGAAAGGACACTGAAGGACGCTTTTGGGACATGTCGGGACAGCTATAGGAATGCTTCAGGGACACGTTAGGACAGCCAGGGGGCGCCTCGGGGACACGAAAGGACACGCAAGGACGCATTTGGGACATGTCGGGACAGCTAGGGATGCTTCAGAGACACGTCAGAACGGAGCTAAAGACGCTTTGGGGACACGTAGAGACACGGATGGACACAGTAGAGAGGGATGCTTTGGGACATTGTAGTCAAGGACACCTCGGGACGATTGTGGGATGGACAGTTAAGGACTGGGTGGTCGGCAACGGCAACGTCCCATGACACCGAGCTGCTGCACCCGCAGCCTGTAGGTGTTACAGTGGCTCGGTGGTCAGCGTGCGACACTCCGAACTCGGAGGCCCCAGGTTCAACTCTCATCAGGTACGGTAAACAAAAATGAAATTAACTGTGGATAAAAGGAAAGAGATCCGAAGATGAGGAAAGGGGGCGAAGAGGTACAGAGAATAACGCTAAAAATGATCTAAATATATTTTTGTGGGAGAAGGCTGTTTGACGGCCGCACGGACGCACATCGGGACAGCTCGGGACTGCGGCGGCAGGGACGAGGGAGGATGCGGGACGCACGGGGACACATCGGGACAGCTCGGGACCGCGGCGGTAGGGACGAGGAAGGATTCGGGACGCACAGGGACACATCGGGACAGCTCGGGACCGCGGCGGCAGGGACGAGGAAGGATTCGGGACGCACAGGGACACATCGGGACGGCAATGGCGGGGACGGGGGAGGATGTGGGGAGGACAGGGACACCTCGGGACGTCGGCGGTATGTACGGAGGAGTGTCGGGGACGGATCGGGACAGTACAGAGGACGAGCGAAGGACAAGAAACGACACGATTCGGATCATCCCAGAGGGTGAGAATTTGGGAAATGACAGGCTGGGACATTAAGGGGACGACGAGAAGTCAGCTTGTCTTTGCCTGTCTTTTTCCTCACCAGGGTAGGGAATTTGTACTCCCCTGGGGGAGTACAATATCCCCAGGGATTTTGTACTCCCCTGAATATGTAAAAAGGGCACCGCACGTGAATTTTCAGCGTTGCCCATGATAAAATGGATTTGTGCGCACCGTGTGCGCGACCTGTGCGCATGCGCCACTCGTGCGCGTGCGCAGACTGTGCGACACACGGGCACGGCGTGAGCGAAAGGCGTGCACATTGTGCGCCAAAAAAGTGCAGAACTCGCGTGCGCTCCCGTGGACACTGAACACGATCTGCATCTGGAGCGCTCTGCAAATCTAAGTGTGATACTAGTACATGTCAGTTTAAATTGCGAAACTTTAGTTTCGCAGTTACAACTGCAAAACTCACGAGTTCGTCAGTTTAAACTGCAGAACTCCCGAGTTCGTCAGTTTAAACTGCAAAACTCCCGAGTTCGTCAGTTTAAACCGTGAAACTGTTCTGCAGTTTAAACTGACGAACTCGGGAGTTTTTCAGTTTAAACTGACGAACTCATGAGTTTTGCAGTTTAAACTGCGAAACTAAAGTTTCGCAGTTTAAACTGACATGTAGTATCACACTTAGATTTGCAGAGCGTGGTCGCTTGCATATAGCTACATCACCTCTCGGCTGTGCACACAAGCTTCGTGCTCAGAAACCTTGCGCACGCAGCACGCGATAGCTTACGGTGAATTTCACCGTAAGTTACAGCGAATCCTGCAGCACTGTAGCTTACGGTGAATTTCACCGTAAGCTATGGTGAATGGCACCGTAAGCTGCGGTGAATATCGCTGCAAGTTACAGTGACTTCCCTGATTCACAATAGCTTACAGTGCCAGCCGCCGTAGCTTACGGCGAAGTTCACCGTAGCTTACGGTGATATTCGCCGTAAGCTACAGTGGTGCAGGTTTTACTGTAACTTACGGTGAAATCCACCGTAAGCTTTTAACAGTGCGCGTGTTGTGCACTCCTTTGTCATGCGGTGTGCACGCGTTTCGCACTCATCATGCACGCGACAAGCACATGCATACTCTGATAATAAAAGAGTGTACAATGTACACTGATTAATCAGTGTACATCGATGCTTGCTGATTTATCAGTGCGTACATTGGAATGCTTGCTGATTAATCAGTGTATATGCCATATACACTGATATATCATCACTGTTATTCAATTACTGTGACGTCACATTCTTTTTCATGTGAAAACTGTCACATTCCTTTTAATATTAATGTCACATCCTTTTGAATGTGACAATAAAATCTAGCCCGCATATTTTGGCCGATTCATATTGAAAAGAATGTGACACTGCATTTTAAACAATGTGACAGTTTTCACATGAAAAAGAACGTGACGTCACAGGAATTGAATAACATGTTATTCAAATTTTATTAAAATTACCACACTTTCTTACGGAATATTACAAGATTTTTGGAATTTTACCAGTAACTTGTAAATTTACATTAAAATACGCTGAAAAATACCATACTCTGTAATTTTACATTAAAAAACTGTAAAATATTACAGGTTTTTCATGTAAAATCACTAATATTTTTTACAGTGCAGTGATTGTACATTGATGTACACGTTTTGGCCTTTCGCTTCTCATTATTCCCCAGCACAAAATTGATTCAAAATGGGGTACATATCCAAATTCCGCGTTAAAAGAGCTTTGAAACGAGCTACAATGTGATGGGGTTCGTAGCAAAGGAATTCTGTACAGATGGGTTGAAGTAGAAATAAACCAAAACGTGAGCACGTGCTCACGTGAGCATCCATCAAAACCCATTAGACCAGCGGTTCTCAACCTTGAGGTCGCGACCCCAAATGGGGTCGCCAAATTTTATTGTGGGGTCGCGTCGAGGTACCTGGGGTCACCGGGGGTCGCGAAAATTTTGGCCAGACATTTTGGGGTCGCGACCCTAAACAGGTTGAGAACCGCTGCATTAGACCGTTGTTATATGAAATGAACCCTATGATGTGGTAGCTCGTTTTAAAGCTCTTTTAACAAGAATTATGGAAAGGTAAAAAATTGTGAATCAATCTGGTGTTGAGGAATAATGGGAAGCAAAAGGCCAAAACGTGTACCTCAACGCGTACACTGATATATCAGTGTACATGGCATGTACACTGATTAATCAGTGTATATGGCATGTACACTGCACGGTAAAAACGATGTCTGATTTTTTGAGGGAAAAGGGAAAACTTTCAGGGTCTTGGATACTTTGAGGAAAACGCCTTAGATTTTGAGGAAGTCTCCTCAAAATTTGTGGAGATTTCCCTTATTATTTGAGGAGCCTTCCTCAAAATCTAAGGCGTTTTCCTCAAAGTATATCCAAGGTCCTCAAAGTTTTCCATTTTTCCTCAAAACATCAGACATTGTTGTTACCTTGTGATTAATCAGCAAGCATCCATGTACACTGATTAATCGGAGTACATTGTACACGTACACTCTTTTATTATCGGAGTATGCATGTGCTTGTCGCATGCATGACGAGTGCGAAACGCGTGCACACCGCATGATAAAGGAGTGAACAACACGCGCGTGCTGCGTGCGCAAGGTTTCTGAGCACGAAGCTTGTGTGCACAGCCGAGAGGTGATGTAGCTATGCAAGCGACCACAGTCCAGATGCAGATCGTGTTCAGTGTGCACGCCTCTCGCTCCAGCCGTGCCCGTGTGTCGCACAGTCTGCGCACGCGCACGAGTGGCGCATGCGCACAGGTCGCGCACACGGTGCGCACAAATCCATTTTATCATGGGCAACGCTGAAAATTCACGTGCGGTGCCCTTTTTACATATTCAGGGGAGTACAAAATCCCTGGGGATATTGTACTCCCCCAGGGGAGTACAATTTCCCTAGGGATTTTGTACTCCCCATATATATAGGGGAGTACAAATTCCCTAGGGACTTTGTACTCCCCCCCTCGAGAGGGGGGAGTACATTATCCCTTAGGGAATTTGTACTCCCCGGGGAGTACAAAATCCCTTAGGGACCATGTACTCCCCCCCTCGAGAGGTGGGAGTACATCATCACTAGGGAATTTGTACTCCCCAGGGAGTACAAAATCCCTTAGGGACCATGTACTCCCCCCCCTGGAGAGGTGGGAGTACATTATCACTAGGGAATTTGTACTCCCCGGGGAGTACAAAATCCCTTAGGGATATTGTACTCCCACCCCTCGAGGGGGGGGAGTACATTATCCCTTAGGGATGGTGTACTCCCTGGAAGGGGGGAGTACAATGTCCCTAGGGACTGTGTACTCCACGGGGTCTCCTGGCCCGGGAGTACTTTATCCCGTTGACACCGGCTCCCCCCGGCCCGGCCCGGCTTGGCTCCGGGTAAAAAAATGTCAGGAACCACAAAATATCAGGTCTGATATGTAGGTTTTGAAGTTGTATCGAGATTATGTGACGCATAAACTAATGTGGTCTGTCCGATGTCAGCTAGTTTTTGTACAATGAGGACCTTGCCCCGAATGGCGGAGCGTAGTGGGAACCATAACAAAGCACCATAACCCATAATGTAAACTAGTTTAAATCTAGTTTTATATTCAATTCTAGCATAACTCTGTTAAAAAAATGGTGTGTATTAGGGCTGCACATACATTCGGATCATTTTACATTACAAAATATCAGGTCTGATATGTAGGTTTTGAAGTTGTATTGAGATTATGTGAAGCATAAACTAATGTGGTCTGTCCGATGTCAGCTAGTTTTTGTACAATACTGGGCCCATCACTATCACTCATTTGTAGTAATTTTATTTCATCTCCCTATCTCTTAAATAATAAAGAACCTTGTTTAGAATACACAAGTTTGGGTGCAGGCAGCAGAATTAGTGAAACTGATATCATTTGATAGGTATCATTTATTATACACTTGGTGACGGCAAACCGTGGATTTAATATATATCATATACTCTTACCGAAACTATTGATGCTGCTGTACTCAGATGTTTTATAAATCCTAAGGGTAATATAGAGAACTATTTTAATTTCTTCTCCGTATTCTAAATAAAAAAGTACCTTCGTTTTAAACACAGAAGTTTGGGTGCAAGCTGCAAATTGATATCATTTGATAGGTATTACTTATTATACACTTGGTGACGGCAAACCGTGGATTTAATATATATCATATATTCTCACTGAAACTATTGATGCTGCTGTACTCAGATGTTTTATAAATCCTGAGGGTAATATAGAGAACCATTTTTAGCAATATTAAAGGACTGAAAGATTCAAATTGAAATTTCATTCAGATCATGTGAAGCGTAGAATACAGTGTTCGGTCGAATGTCAGCTAGTGTGTTTTGTATAATATTGGTCCGATTACTGATTTGATGCAAATTTATTTCTTCTCTGTATTCTAAATAATGAAGTACCTTTGTTTTAAATACACAAATTTGGGTGCAAGCTGCAGAATTATTTAAATTGATATCATTTGATAGGTATTATTTATTATACACTTGGTGACGGCAAACCGTGGATTTAATATTTCTTCTCTGTATTCTAAATAATAAAGTACCTTTGTTTTAAATACACAAATTTGGGTGCATGCTGCAGAATTACTTAAATTGATATCATTTGTTAGGTATTATTTATTATACACATGGTGACGGCAAACCGTGGATTTAATATATATCATATATTCTCACTGAAACTATTGATGCTGCTGTACTGAGATGTTTTATAAATCCTAGGAGTAATATAGAGAACCTTTTTTAGCAAAATATTATATACTCTTGCCTATTTCAGTCTAGCATTTGAGGCCTATTAATCAGCTTTAGACATTTTAGTCTACATATTTAGCAAGTATACATATACCAGACAAATTTTAGATTTTCAATGAAAAGTCTATTCAAGTCGTTTGTATCTTAGAATTTTGTTATCATCTGGCCTATTTTTTTAGCGCTCCCTTCTGGTTTGGAAAAGCTTGAGAGCGGGCTTTGGTGTCTGTTTGTTTGTTTGTTTGTTTGTCTGTATGTTTGTTCCACTCCAAGGAGTTGCTGTAGAGAGTCGAAATTTTTGGGGGTATTTTGAGGGTCACTCCTGGACACCGAAAGGCCTGTTTCAAATCCTGCCAACCCTCATTAAGGCACTGAAAAAAAAATAATTAAAGTTCTACAGTAATGGGAAAAAAATTTATCGGGAAAATTTCATGAGCTCGTAACGGGTATGTCGACGAGTTAGGTTTCTCTAGGTCAAAATTTTGCCCGTTTTGCTGTATCTTCTACCGTTTTGGGTCGGCTCAGCCACCCACCGTTTTTGCGATTAAGGGCGTAACTGGCCGGTACAGTGTAATAAATAGGCGAAAACGGTCCAATTCTAATTTTGTCTAACCCAGCTGACCCGCACATCGCCAGAACCGTCTCGACGGTGGCTCATTGATGCCGCCCAACGTTTTCAGCGATTTCCCAAAATATCTCTGGGAGCTGAGTTACGCCCCTCCGGAAAGGGCCTAAATCACGATATTGGCGTAATTTTAGTTTTGGAGACGCCCCCATCTTCCCGCACCTCTCAGGAATCGTCTGGACGCGGCCAGAATAATGGCGCACACCATTTTTGTTCCAGGGGCCCAACTGGCCGGTACACTGTAAAAAGGGGGAAATTGGTGCGATTTTCAAGTTTCTCTAACCCCATCGATCCGCCCGGAACCGGATTTTCAAGTGCAGTTCAATGACGCAGACCATTTCCCTCGGAAAAGGGCCTAAACCACAAGTACACTATAAAAACCGACCAATATTGGTCCAGTTTTCAACGTTATTCGACCATATCGACCCGCACCTCTCCGGAACCGCCTTTTCGACTCCAGGTCAATGCTGCGAACCGTTGTCCTTGAAAACAGGCTTAACTCGCTAGTACACTGTAAAATCCGACCGAAATTGGTCCACTTTTCCACTATATCCATCCTCATCGATCCGCACCACTCCGGAACCGTCTTTTTAAGTGCAATTACTCGAAACGGACAATTTTCAAAAAAAAATTACGTCTGCTAAATGGGGAAAACTTTTTACATAATTAGAATTTGTAACGTTGTACAACCTACTTTGACTGACGTTAGTTTAACTGTTTAACTAAACTTTGGCAGTCTCAAGTATCGAACCACAATTTACACCCACTAGAATAACGTATGTGAATATATTTGTCGTAAACCTTTTCGTTGGTTCATTTTAAGGATTCTGAGACCGCTTCGATACATTTTGATGTATAGGAATGTTTTTTTTTTCTCTTACTCCATTTGAGTGATAGTTCAGGAACCTCGCACTAAATGAGAAAGAATCTAAAACATCACTCAAAATTAAGTGAGATTGGGGATATGAATCCTCACTCAAAGTGGGCGAGGTTTACCAGTCATTTCTCAAAAAGAGTGATGCTTTTGATATTATTTTTTCTCTGTAATCGAGCAAATTTTCGCTCTCCTGAGGGCGAAAATCCTCGCTCTGGTATCTACATAGAGACAGAAAACCGTGCAGCACTGCAGGGAAGTTTATTTTCCCCATATACGCTCCGGCGATTGTCACTATATCTGCAGGCTACATGCTGGATGGTGAATCAACTTACAGGGACAAATCTTTGCTTCACTGTGGAAAATATTTCAGTAGATGTACAATATATTTTGTAATGCACTACGTACAACACATCTTGTACACGAACGACTTAACGCTTTTCGACTTTGTTGCTCACCAGTCGATTCTGAGTTGATACGTATAGTTATAACAATCAATATTGTGCAAGAGCTCTCATGGAAAATTTTCCCGTATCCGGTACAAGAATTTCTCGTACACTCTAAATGAAAAGGGACAATTTTGTCCCAGAAAATGTTGCGTTTTTGTACACATCATTTTCTTGGGACAAATTGTCCCACTAAATTGAGACAATTTGTGTCCGAAATATTACAAATCTTCCCAAATTAATACACAAATTTGTCAAAAGGGATTGGTGTGCACAAAAACGCAACATTTCTTAGGACAAAATTGTCCCTTTCCATTTAGTGTGTAGTGTTGCGGATAAAAATTTACCTTAAATCTACAGTGCAGCAGGGATCACTGCATCCTCCACTCTATGGAATTCACACTCCGCTTTTAACAGTGTGGGCATCATGGGGCCGTTCCCTTTCTGATTGCAGT
Source organism: Frankliniella fusca (assembly GCA_029379305.1). NCBI lineage: Eukaryota > Metazoa > Arthropoda > Insecta > Thysanoptera > Thripidae > Frankliniella > Frankliniella fusca. The sequence goes on from JAHWGI010000970.1 coordinate 64,492, forward strand.
CATGGAATATGAGAGGACTGGAAACATCGACAGGTCGGACCATGTGGTTTTGTTTCGGCGAGTCCAGCGCCCACCCCACCCCCGAGGCCTGGCCCGCTGGCCGCTGGCCCGGGCCGCACTGACCTCAGCGCCGGTGCGCGCGCGCGCGCGCGCTCACTCACACGCATTCGGAGGGGGAGCGGGAAAAAAAAAGGGCTGTCAACATGCAGAGTCAATCAAACTACCAGGCAGAGCAGAGCAAAGCGCGGGCAACAGGTCCCGGGCTCTTTTTAGATTGTTTTCATTTCATCCGGGTTTTTGCTCCCTTTTCCCCCTTTTCCAGCGAGTTTTGTTTCGACTTGTTTTGTCCCTTGCAATTTGCGTACACTGTTACACAGCTTCCCGGGAGTGGCGGTGCAGCGCAGTGTAGAGCAGAGAAGGATAGAGAGAGAGAGAGAGAAGGAGAGAGAGGAGAGAGAGAGAGAGAGAGAGAGAGAGAGAGAGAGAGAGAGAGAGAGAGAGAGAGAGAGAGAGAGACAGGAGCAGGGTAAAAATGACCAGTTTTCTGGAATAATGGTCCGTGCTGAGTGCCTCTTAATTTTGTAGCGTGGCGGCGGAGCGAAAGGTGCCTGATTGCCTCGAATGGGAAAGTAGTTTCTGTCGGTGAATAAGTCATCGCCCCTGCTATAGTTTCCCAGACTTCACCGTGAGAACCGGGACGGGCGAGGCAAGGAGCGACACACAAGGACTCCCATGAATAAACCCGCTCCAGGGCTAAACGAGACTAAACAAACCGTCGCCTTTTAAATTTAGTCAGAATGCCTTGATACAATCAAACATTTACAGTCCTCTTGAAAAAACGAAAAGAATATTTGAAATCAATTACTATTTTTCTCCTTTTTTTGTGGTGGTGGGGGGCATGAGGAGTGTTGATATTCCCCTTCCCCCATACCGACGGTTCCTAGCAAGGAGAAAACGACGTCTTGGTTTCCAAGCAGTTTTGGAAAAACCAAGCATCTCTCATGGAGAAAATACGCAGGGTTTCCGGGGCTGCTTGAAAACCAAGACGAAGCTTTTTCCGCGCGCAGTGTACCGCGGTGCCTCCTCCTCGGCGCTGGCCGCGGTCGGCCCATTCCGCCAATCTAAGCCGGCGGCATGCTAAGATCGCCAAGAGTTTCCTTTTGCCACCCTCCTCCTTCTCGAGTGGATATATTTTTTTTCTCCCCCGGTCGCGCCATCTCTCTTACTGTCTCCCGGAGGACCCGGAGGGCCCGGCCACTTCCTCTCGCTCGCACCAGCCGGGCCGCGGGCCGGGCGCCGGAGGGGGAGCGAGAGAGACGGCGAGCGGGAGGGCCGCGACCCAGACGGCCTTAATCTCTATCTGATCACAGCGATTATAGCGCAAAGCCAGGCCGAGGCGCCAGGGCGCCCAGCCCAGACGCCCCACTGCCAGCGGCCGGCCAATGGGACTTCTTAGGAATTAAAGCGCCAGAAATTTGAGACTCTCGAGATTTTACGCGCGAAAATTCCGCCCCGGAAAACAAAAGAGAATCCGCTATTTTCCTTGCCACTGTGGGCGCTTGCTGCAAGCATGCAGAGGCGCGCCAGTTAGCAGACACACGGCAGCGCTTTGGTCCGCAGCTGCACGGATATTCCTTCATTTCGGGCGACTGACCCCGTGGTATTAGTTTCGCCAGCAGGCGAAAAGTTTTTGGCTTGATTTCTTGTGGGGCTGAGCGCGGCCCGGTCCCGGCCAGGCCGCCAGCTGCCGCTCTGAGCGGCCCCGCCCGGCCCCGCCCGGCCCCGCCCGGCCCCGCCCCGCCCCGCCCCGGCACCCGAGAGCAGCCGTGCACTTGTTGGCGGCAGATATTCATAATTTCGGGCCAGCCAGGGGAACATTTTCACTCGCTCCCGCCCCGTCCCCGTCCTCTCCGCGCTGCTCCCCCACTCCCTCCTCAACCCTGTCAACCCCAACTCCCCCGCCAGGCCGCAGCGACACGCCCAATGCACTCATTGCCTGCTTTTCGCATTTCCTTGTGAAATTAGAAACACAGCGCGACTCCTGGGGTGCCTGCCTTTTCCATTCGCCCCCTCGTCTCTCTCTCTCTCTCTCTCTCTCTCTCTCTCTCTCTCTCTCTCTCTCTCTCTCTCTCTCTCTCTCTCTCTCTCTCCTCTCGCTCACTCTCTCTCTCCCCTCCTGGCAGCCAACTCGAGCTCAATTGTCAACTTGTGCAAGCGGCCGTCCTCACATTCCCATCCCCCTACAAAAAAATCTTGTTGGTTTTTCTCCCTCTGGTGTGTACTTAATTTTTTCGCTCCCCAGTTAGGACCCCTCCTCCTCCTCCGACTGTGATATGGCCGCGCGGCCGGTGCGTGGGGTGACAGGGGAGCGAAGGAGAAAGGAGGAAGGGTGGTGGGAGAGGGAGAGGGGAGACAGAGAGAGAAGAGAGAGAGAGAATAGCGAGAGAGAGAAACATTAAGGGTGTTTGGACACGGTTTAAGAGGGTGCGCCGGCCTCGTTTTTAATTGTCGCGCGGGTCGTAGAGATGTGGTGCCGCTACGGCGCAGTTACCTGACGTGTGGAGGAAAGTCTGCGTGTGCGCGTGTGTGTGTACGCGTGTAGGTAGGCGCGCGCGAGTCGCAGCAGCTGCAGACGCTCTAACCTCTTTATGCCTTTCATAAAGAAACACCCCCCCCCCCCCCCTTAGCCTCACCCGCTCCTTCCCTCATACCAGCGATCAGCCCTTACCCCTCCCCCCTTCTCTCTCTCTCTCTCTCTCTCTCTCTCTCTCTCTCTCTCTCTCTCTCTCTTCTCATTGCTCCACGGCCGCACCTGCACTCGTTTTTCAGATATTGCTTCCTCTGCAGTGCTGCGCGCCGCTGCGCGGCCTGCACCCCACCTGAGCGCCGCACCCCGCCTGCCCCGCCCCGCCCCGCCCCGCCCTAACCCCTCTCTATGATCAGACGCCGCCGTACGAGACTTATCGTCATGGCTATGGAGACGCCACGCCACGCCACGCCACGCCGAACCGCGCTCTTCCTCCTGCTGCTGCGGATAACAGGGGGCGAAGGAAAAAAAGAAAAAAAGTAAAAAGCAGCCACGACGGAGAAAAAAAACAAGGCAAGGTGGATACGCTATACAGCCTTTAATACGCATCGCAATTTTACTTTCGAGGCGAACACAAGGACACGCACGACGCTGCGGGTGAAAATTTAAACCGCCGTGTTTAGCGATCAAAACTAAATATATATAGGGCTACGAGACGGATCACTTGCGCGGTCTCTGTGTTTGCGTTACGCTGCGTCCCACCTATTTTCACGTGGCTTTTTTTTTTTTTTGAAGCTTTTGTTTCACTGTCTCCACCGTGTACAGTGGGGAGGGCTGCGCAGGATGAGTCCAGGCCCGTAATAATAAAAGGTGGGAATGCAACGGAGGCGCCCGCCCACCACTGCGCGGCTTATAAGTCGTAAAAATAATAGTATTTGTTGGGCTTCCCGTCCCGCCTCGCCTCGCCGCGCCCCGTCCGAGCTCCCGCAGGTGTCGCGGCAGCCCCGCCCCGCCCCGCCCCGCCCCGCCCGTCCATGATTGCCATAGGCCGGCGGCGCGGCGCGCGCCCCCTCCTACTCGTCTTGTTTTATCGGTGCTCCCGAGAGTTACCGCGCCTTTTATCGACCACAAAATTTCCGCGGAACGGATTTATTCCGGGCGATTTCATGATTTCGACCTTTATGTGTGCCACTTAGCCACTTAGCTGAGCGCGATATGGCTTTCTTTTTCCCTCCCCTGCTGCTCCCTTGCCGCGCGCGTATCCGTCTCGGCAGACGGACCCCGCCCCGCCGGGGTGGCCGACCTGAGCGGTGCGGTCTGATAGAATTCGATACCACTTCGGTTCCACTTGGACGATCTGGTTCCGTTTCCGCTCGAGCGACGCGCTGCTGCTGCTGCTGCTGCTGCTGTGTTGTGTCGGATGTCACCAGTGAGGGAGGGTGGAGCCTGCTGGTCCGAGACGAGAAGGCAGCGTGACTGAGAGAGAGAGAGAGACAGAGAGAGAGAGAGAGAGAGAGAGAGAGAGAGAGAGAGAGAGAGAGAGAGAGAGAGAGAGAGAGAGAGATGGAGGACTGGAAACAGAGCGTGACTCTTCCAAAAATTTTGCTGGAATGTTGCAAGTCAGTTTGTCAGAATGCCCTCGGCGGGATGGGTGGCGGTGAAGGGGTGGGTACTTGCGGCCTCGGCGCGGAGCGGCACGCGGCGCGGGGGTCGGGTCTCGCCGAAGTTGGAATATTGCAACCTTGACTTTCGCGGTCGTTTTAAGCCTCTCGCTGGATACCCCATCTCCTCCCGTCCCACAACGCGCGCTCAAAGTGGAAGTTGAAAAGTCAATGACCGAAAGTTTGGCTGCTACTGCTGCTGCCTTGCGCCGCGGCGGCCTTGGGCAGCAGACTGGCCTTGGGGCAGAGAGAGGGCCCCCCGCGCTGGCCGCCGGCCGCCGCCGGCAGTGACCCAGGTCGGGGGCGGCGGGTCAGGTGTCGCGACGGCGTGCATGCCCGTCTTCTACCAAATTTCGACCCGGAAGTGGACCGCGCCCGCCTTTGCCAACTTCTTGAGGGCCGCGCCACCCCCAGGCGAAACCCTTTACGCTTCTGCTCCCCCCCCCCCCTCTCCTAACTCAAGCCGGGGCTAGAAGAATGAGAGGCGAGGAGCCGCGCTATAGGACCTGAAGGAGAGGGTTGGGGCTGATTTTCACACCAAAGAAGAGAGGACATGTAAATAGTGACTCCCTCTCTCTTTCTCTCTCTCTCTTTCTCTCTCGATCCGTCCACCCGAGAGACACTTTGGCGCACAAAGAGTTACTTGCAGTGGGACGAAATTAGTTCCAGTTGTTGACTTCCACCTCGTTGCAGTTCGCTGGCGGAGGGCCTGCCTGGGAATGAGGTGACCCGGGGTGCGGGGGGGAGAGAGAGAGAGAGAGAGAGAGAGAGAGAGAGAGAGAGAGAGAGAGAGAGAGAGAGAGAGAGAGAGAGAGAGAGCGCCTGTAGGAGGTGGAGGGTGCGCGAGCGAGAGGGCGAGACGATTCCCCCGTCCCACTCGCGCCTGCACTACTATAGGGGTAGCAATGGGCAAAGCAAGTGGAATAAGAAGCCACTAATGCTGTAGACACTGGAGAGGATAGCAGGCGCAGGGAAAAGGAGGAACGAGGTACAAGCAAAAAACAACAAAGAATTCAATCCATAATCACGGAATTTAGGTTTAAACGGACCCTCTTCTACAAGCCGTGGACGGAAGTGCATAAGGTAGAGTCTTGGAAGGAGACAGAAAGAGAGGAAGTGAAATGAATTGCAAACGCTGCGCTGCCCCAGTCACCTCGAAGAGGTTTGGGGGAGGGGGAGGGGAGGGCTGTCGCAAACGATGGATGAATGCAGATGAGTTTCAAAGTGCGGCTGGGCCGGCTGGTCGCCGCCCCGTCACCTCAAGGACCCACTAGTGCGGCCCAAACACAAAGCGTAAGGGAGAGTCGAGTCGGGGGAGGGG
>JAHWGI010000970.1:75000-145000 GCA_029379305.1 Frankliniella fusca
GCATGAATGCAAATTTACGCACCAACTTATGTCGTGTCGTGCGACACTCACACACTCCGCGTTTCCAATGCAGCCCTCGAGAGGCGCAGGGCAGCCGTTAGTCAGCAGCGGGGAAGAGAAAAACGCTAAACGGAAATATAAAATGCGTCGGTTTTGATCGTCTCGAGTGGCAGCCGCCGCCACCGCCCGCGCCGCCCTTACCTCACGCACGAACAGCACGACACCGTAATAGCCTTATTCCCATTTTTATTTCCCTCCACTTTTTTTCTTCTATATTTTCCTCCCCAAAGGTGTCTCTAAGTGGGCGCGATTCATGTCGGCCGTCGAGCCTCACGCACGGGCAAACCTCTCCCCAAGGCTCCCTCCTCCTCGGCCTAGACCTAGACGGCGCTCTGCCGCCGTATAATCAAACAAACGCCGTAATACACGTTTTCTACACGATTAACCTCTCCTTTTTCTGAGGCGCGCGGGCGTGTGTGTCCCGGCGCGCGGCGCCGCCCCCAGGAGGGCCCCGGGCCCGCGGGCCTCACACGTGCAAGGGTTTGCCTCCGGCCTCCTCAGCCGGCGCCGGGCCGGGCCACGTCCCGCGGGGCGCGTCGAGACGTCCCGCAGCAGGGACCACTTCCGGACGCCACTTTTTCTTCCGGTCTTTCCGGCACTTCCGGTATCACTATCGGGAACGCCCATTGGCCTCCGCGCGCACGACGACCATGGGCCCATGCTGCGAGGAATAAGACACCCTTCCTTCCTCGTATCTTTCGCCGTTTCCTTCTCCCGGCGGAAAAAAAAAGAAAAGTTTCTGTCCAGTTTTCTTCGATTTGTTATTTATGAAATCGTTTTCACACAAGTTTATTGCTCCGTGTCGAATAATATTTTTTCCCTGGCCTCGCCGGCCTGCTATTTTTATATGGCGTGGAAACACGCTGTTGACAGAACGGTTTGACAGTCCATGATCAGGAAGTTTCTCCGCTCAGTAATCACGGCCCCGTCGAGCAAGTCCGCCCATTGTCTCGTCATCTATCGACCGGGCCTGACACGACCCGCGAGTACACTCCCATTTTATTTCCTCATTTTACGTGGCTACGTCCAAATGAATATGTAGAGTACTAACTCACCCATCGAATGGAGATTGATCACAGCATCAGAAAATAGGTCGGGGTCATCGCCTACTTGGAATGCTGTTGGCAAAAACATAAAAAATAAAAAAAAGGTTAAAGGCATCCAAGTCCCAAGTCAACGCCGACGCGTCCTTGCTGGCTTATTCCCACTGACAACAAAACCTCTCGGAGAGTTTCCTTCTGTAGTCTCCCCTCCCTCAGTTATGTCCACCAGCAGAAAGCACTGCAGCACCAGAGAGTGAGTGAGAGTGACAGAGAGACAGAGAGAGAAGGAGAGAGAGAGAGCGGGGGGAATAAAATAAAAATGTATAAGGGAAGGGTCGCACTGAGAGGGGGCCCGAGCGCCCGCCGGAGTATTGACATAAAAATTAGGTGTCATCGACTCTGCACTCGGGCTGCGGCTCTCCTTGGTTTTATGGGCCGTGAATTGGGCCCCGCATGAGGATAGCGCCGGCCCACCCCCATCCCCCCTCCAGGCGGGGGCTAGAGACAGGGCAGGTGCGGCGTTAGCGCCCCTGGCGGCCGAAACACGCACCGCAAAAAAAAAGCTAATGAGATAAATGATTTTTTATTTTTAAAATAAATAAGACCCGTCCGTCCCGTTCCGTCTGGGCCGCCTGTTGCCAGCTCCCTCTGGCTTATTCACACACAGCGGATTACTGTTTACCGACCATGTGGCGAAAAGAGAGACCGACGACGAGCCGTTAAGCGGAAATAAAAATATAAAAAAAAAGAGAGAGAGGAGGGAGACGCGGAAAAAGAGAAACACGAGTCGTTGGCGTCGGACGGGAGGCTCAATTAGCGGACTGATGGACTGCTGGGGATGGGGCTGGGACCGGCCCGGCCTGCTTGGGGATGAACATAATCACGAAAAAATAATTACCGGCTCACGCGATGCGTCCGGGACACGTACCCGCAAGCGGGGAAGGCACTACCGCCTCGCCCGGTGCAGCGCGCACCTGCAAAGTGCAGCGGAAACTGTAGAGGTTAATTCGGCAAAATTTCGCTAAGAGGCGAAACAGAAAATGATTGGCCGAGATGTAGGTATATGTATTTCTCTAGCGGGCCGATTGACACTCGGCGAACTATTTTGTCCCCGTTGGCTGTGTGGGTGCGGTTGGCCGAGAGGTCCTTCACTCAAAAAAAAAAAGAAAAAAAAAAAGGTACTGCAGCCCAAAATAAAATTAGTAAAAAATAAGAAAATAAACATAAAATGCCAGGAAAAGAATATTAAAGAAAAAAATCAGAAAAAAATCAAGAAATATCAGAAACAAATCATTAAAAATCACGGTAAATCACGAAACACAAGAAAAATCAGTGCACTGTAAACACGTGAGTCGATTCTCGACGTCACCTAACGTCGGAAAACGTCGGTGAACAAATGCGAACTCTCTGATCGCCGGATTTCGCTCCTGTCGTCTCGGTTTGAGAAACGAACTCACCTGGAGTTCAAATTTCAACTCCGAGCTGATCCGTGTTTCGCCACAATCCGACGCAATCGCGTAGCTTCTTCCAATGTCGAGAAACGGTTCTTTTCGTCGTAATTCAGACGCAGCGCTTCTGTACGATACTGTCGCTTATCGAAAAGCGTTGGAACAGATTTCGATTTTGTTTCCGGCCGTTTTTCGACACTTTCCGAATTTCAAACGGGGTTTTGACCCTTCGAAAATCGAGGGGTAAATAACTCCGAATTTTGATGTACACCACTAATTCAAAATTCACACTAATTCAAACTAATTCACGCGAATTCAAAACTAATTCACGCGAATTCAAAACTAATTCAAAACAAATTCAGGCGAATTTAAGGAATGACCTCAGAAAATACACGCACATCTGATCCAAATTATTCTCTCAATTACATGATGAAATAGGATTTTTAGTAAATTATTGTGAATGATTTCTATTTATTCCAAATTATTGGTAATTAACTTGCAACTGCGCAAAATAATCACAATTATTTCAATTATTTTTTTAAACTTTTCAGAAACAAATTTCGCTCTGCAATTGAAAGGGTGGCGTGAAAACATGGAAAATTTTTGCGGCAGTAAACCTCCCGAAGGAGGTTGCGGTTCCCGCCAGGCACAGGGCTTTTACCCCCTGTGGCAGCCAACTGCTTCGGTGTTCCATGGGAACCGGCGCTTTGCTGACTGCGATCCTATCGCGCAATTCGACAGATTTGATCCCCGTACCACCATTGGCCTACCCCTAGAGGTACGAGCGGTGTCAAGGGCGTTAGACTTCCTGATCCCAGTTTCAGAGGCCTTACCTCAGAGGGGTACGCGGGATTCGAACCCACAACCCCGAGTGCCGACACGTAGCCAGAACAGGAAGCGACCCAACGCCCAGAGCCACCGAGCCAACGGCGGTGAGACGTGTTTAACTTCTATTTGACCTGCCATCCAGCTGCGGCCAAAGGGAATGTCAAGCGCGAAAAACACTTTCCCAAGTGGGAGTCGAACTTCGGACCACTCGGTTGGCCGTTGCGCGCTCTACCAACTGAGCTACGACGCCACGATGACTGTACCGTGCGACGGGTTCCAGTTGTATTTGCCCTGTCCTCCTGGCTGGAGGCTGCAGGATACGCGGCAAATACGGCTCGAACCCGTCGCACTGTACAGTCATCGTGGCGTCGTGGACCCAACCGAGTGGTCCGAAGTTCGACTCCCACTTGGGAAAGTGTTTTTCGCGCTTGACATTCCCTTTGGCCGCAGCTGGATGGCAGGTCAAATAGAAGTTAAACACGTCTCACCGCCGTTGGCTCGGTGGCTCTGGGCGTTGGGGCTTCCCCGAATTTAAAACGAATTCAAGTAAATTCACAAAAAGATCACAATAATTTCAAAAAAAAAAAACCACTTTGCAATAAATTCAAAAAATTCAAAGCTAATTCAAAACGAATTCAATTCAATTTAGACAAATTCAATTTAAATTCACGCAATTTGTACACCGAATTCAGAGTTGTTTACCCCTCGTCGAAAATCGATTTTCCTTTTAACAGTGATTTACGCTTGACCTTTTAGTGAAGGGCCACTCGCGGTTGGCCCCGGCTCAGCGCGGCGCCCGCCCATACTCGACACTCGACGAGGACGGGTCGGTGCGGCGGGCCTCGAAACATACCTTGAGCGGCGGGTCGGGGGCGGGTCCGGGGGTGCGCTGCCGGCCTGTCACCCGGCGCGCCACGCTCCCCTGCGCTCCCCCGCCCCCTCCAGTCACGCACCCCCGCGCACGCATGTCTGGCACTGCCAGCAGTGCTTGTGCTTGTCGCATTTGTCGTAACCACTAAGCAATAATACCTCCCTACCTCCCCCCCCCCCCTCAGCTGCAGGAGGGGCCCTGCGGGGTAGTGTCGCGAGAGGTGGGGTCGGAGCGAGGCTATGTGCCTGTTCGACTGGGAGGAGGGGAGGGGCGCGCGGGGGGATTACGTTTTCATTGACTTGGATATAGCTGTCGTGGAGGTGGGGCGGGGCCGGGCGGGTCGGGCACGAGCCTTAGCGTGCGCGCACGTATGTCCCGGTGAGGTCTCGCCCACGGCCCCGCCCCGCCCCGCCCCGCACCGCCCGCCCTCACCCCGAAGACGGGGACAGAGGTACGATAATAGTGCCATGTCGACGAGGGGGGGAGCCGAGGCCGAGGCGAGACGGGGAGAGGGAGCCTTTTAGGGAAAAGACACTGATCTGTAAATCTTCATATTTGTAACGTTTTTTTTTCCCGGTCGCACTTTTCTGTGAGCCTTGCGAGGAAGGAGTAAGTTGCTTGACGGGAGTGCGGGACACAAAAATACAGCGTGGATGATCACACCAATCTCGTGTTTATGTGTACGTGTGCCTATATATGGCACAGGGAGCCCACGACCACACTCTGAGGGTCAAGTGGGCACACGACAACCGTCTCGGGCCTCAAAACGAGACATAACGCCTTCTGTAAGTTTAATAAGAACGGGATTGCACCACAACCAAGTCGTATAACGCGCCGGCCCGTCACTGGGGTGCCTTTATATAAATAGCCGGCAGCAGAGGCTGGTCCACGCCACGCCACGCCCCGCCGCGCACACGCCTTCGGGGGAATGAGATTTGTCCTCCCATCTCCAACAAATGACTGCTCATCAAATGTATGAGTGGCCCGCCTGGCGCGGCGTGGCTCAGGGACCGACGGCTTCAGCCCCCAACCCGCCCCCGTGTGGCCCCCGGCGGGGCGGGGCGGGGCGGGGCCCAGGGTCGGCCTCGGCCCATTGTCCCCACAGGTCCACCGCTTTTGTCGTCCTGTGGCGAGACCGCCACCGTGACAAAGCCGACTTTTGCAACATGCCTCACCCCCAGGCCGCGCTGGGCTGGGCCGGCACTGCCCCTTCGCCCACGCCGATACACACTATACACGCCCTGCTGCTGTGGACAAACGCCGAGACGAAAAAAAATTAAAATAAAACATAAAATAAAAACAATTGATATACGTTTCCCAGCGATTATGGAAAGGCAACTCCGTTGCCTAAATATAACACAGTAAGCTCATAGCCCGGGGAGAAGGGAGGGTGGGAGGTGGGAGAGTGGCCCTGATACTCTCCCAGGCCAGCCCGGCGGCAGCGCTGTGTAGATATATACACAAGCAGACCGCCAGAAATCTCCCGGTGTCGTGAAATATTTCCTCGGTCAGGTCGGCGTGTAGCCGGCTGGCTGCTCCCGCGGAGCCGCTATCCCGCGCTCGCAACATGTGCTCCTCAAGGAAGTGCGGCTTTGAGGCCCCACCGCGCCGCCGCCTGAAGGGGGCACCCCCAGCGCCATCCATCTGCACACTCTACCCACTACCAATTATGCCGCGCCGCGCCCCGCCCCGCCCCGCCCCGCCCCGCCCCGCCCCGCCCCGCCCCGCCCTTTCAGCTCAATCCGGCCCGGCCCTCCTCGCTGGCTTCCCTCGGCCATTACACACTAGTCCGCATACAGCACGGCTGGGAACAATCCCGCCGACACCTACTGCCGCCCCAGTGCTGCTGCTGCTGCTGCTATTAGCCCCACGCACCGGCCTCATATCGCTGAGGAGGATGGGGAGGACGAGCAGCAGCAGGAGGAGGAGGGGGAGGAGTACGAGGAGGATGACGGGGGCGAGGAGGAGGAGCAGGAGGAGGTGAACGTGGGGAGCTAGTGGAGGTGTAGAGTACGAGGACCTCAGCGCTCGGCCCGCTGCTGCTACCGGCTCGATTCCCCGTGTCGACGTCAGGCTGGCCTCCGCCTCCACCTCACACACCTGAGGTTCAACTCGCAGGCAGTGGACGTGTAGAGTACGAGGACCTCAGCGCGCGGCCCGCTGCTGCTACCGGCTCGATTCCCCGTGTCGACGTCAGGCTGGCCTCCGCCTCCACCTCACACACCTGAGGTTCAACTCGCAGGCAGTGGAGGTGTAGAGTACGAGGACCTCAGCGCGCGGCCCGCTGCTGCTACCGGCTCGATTCCCCGTGTCGACGTCAGGCTGGCCTCCGCCTCCACCTCACACACCTGAGGTTCAACTCGCAGGCAGTGGAGGTGTAGAGTACGAGGACCTCAGCGCTCGGCCCGCTGCTGCTACCGGCTCGATTCCCCGTGTCGACGTCAGGCTGGCCTCCGCCTCCACCTCACACACCTGAGGTTCAACTCGCAGGCAGTGGAGGTGTAGAGTACGAGGACCTCAGCGCTCGGCCCGCTGCTGCTACCGGCTCGATTACCCGTGTCGACGTCAGGCTGGCCTCCGCTTCCATCTCACACACCTGAGGTTCAACTCGCAGGGGCGGCTCAAGTCAGTCTTTCACTTGCTAGGGTTGCGGTCCGTTAACACGCTCACGGGGTGAGCCAAGCGCTCGGCGCTCAAACTGCTCCCCGCCGCGCTTTTTTTAAGTGACAAAATAAAAGCACCGAGAAAAATTTGTCTCCGAAATCAGCAACACTTAATATATTTTGACTTTTGCACCTGAACTTATTTGGCACCACGCGCCGACAAAGGGTCGTCAACTCCGATTTCCCTCCGCACACGAGATTATTTAACCTCAAATACTCAAATATTACATTAATATTACCCACATTACAGGTAATATTACGTTAATATTACCCATTTTCCCAAGATTATGACGTTAGTACTGTAAAATTGGTGTAATATTACCAAAAATATCTGTAATATTCCATATTCCTCCGTACACGGTCAAGCGGAGTTGACGACCCTTTGCCGACAGACCCCTCAATCGTCGAGAGGGTAGTTGGGACAACACGGCACGGCAGGATCGCAAAAAGTTGGACGATGGCCGGCGGGGAGACAACTCTCGTTATACACAGAAATGTTTAGAAAAAATCACGAAAGTTCAGGAAAATTTACAAAAATTTAGGTAAAATTCAAGTGAAAATTCACAAAAAATTCACGAAATAATACACAAATTTACAAAATATGTTCACTAAAATTTGCAGTTGTTTCCCCCTTGAGGCTGGTGGACCGTGACGGGAGCGGGTCTCAATTTCGCTCAGTTTCAGTTGAGTTTCCGATAAAGTAACCCCTTATTGAGCCACGCGCTTGCTGGACTTCAGCCTGGGCAGCGCGACATGATGGCAACACCTCCTACTCGCGTCGCGTGGGGAGACGGGGCGCAGCGGCCGAGTATTTGGAGAGGCAGGATAAACTCTCCGAGCGGCCCCGCCGGCCCCTGAGGTGCGCGCGCCCACCCCGAGATCCCCAGGCTCCGGCGGGATGGAAAGATAACAGCGAGATAGTTAACGAGATAAGATGACCGCACTCAGATAATCAATCGTTCAACTAATTGATACGAAATGAAATAACGAAAAATTTCACGAAAACCGTAGACATTTTCAAGAAAAAGAAAATTCTTCAATTCTTTTCAACTAAGTAGGACCGCCCTAGGGTGGAGGAGACGCCACCAAGGCGCTTTTTTAAAAGCCCCTCTGCTCAGATAAATCATACACGTCAGACAGGCCGGGCGCCGCGCCGCGCCACGCCGCGCCATGCCGCCGCTACAGCGAGTGCTACAGCTGCCGCACAACAGGTAACGCCGAGGCCTTATCTCTGACGAGAGGGAGAGAGAGAGAAAGCAGATCCCTAAATTACACCCCGGTGGTCCTTGTTTTCCGCGTGTAACGCTGCACAGGAGGAGATGAAAAACGCTGCCGCGATAATTTATTCCGCGCAGAGGGGTGAGAATCTCACGCCAGATTTCTCATACGCGCCCGGAGTCTCGTCTCGCACGCCTAATTCCCTCCAGGACATGAATTCCCCATATCAAATTATTAGCGCGTCCCACCACCTACAGAGCGGAGCCCCGCTCAGCGCTACTGCTCGCTTGCGTGTGTGTGAGTGTGTGCGTGTGTCGACCTTGCTTTGAATTTACATGCGTGTATGAGATTTTGATATGATCCTCCTGCAACAAATTAACGCGAGGAGATAAGGAGAGTGGGGGAGGAGAAGCAGGGGCGCGCCGGGCCCGGCCCGGTGCAGCGCGGCGCTCTTCTTGCTACCTCCCCCCCCACCCCCTCTCCTCCCCGCAGCCCGCCGCACCCTTTGGCGAGCGTCCCTGTCCAAACATGAAATATGAAGTCCTTGTATATCTTCGTTACAGGTGAGGCGTGGCGCCCCCGCCCCGCCTCGCCCCGCCTCGCCCCGCCCCAGCTACCTCCGCCCCGCCCCGCCCCGCCCAGCCCGCCGCGGACCTTCCCTCCGCGCCGAGGCGCGCGCTCTGCGAACCAGAATGAACAATATATTGACTTGCGCGAAACACGGCAGCGTCCTACGGTAGCCCATCGGAAAGATAAGCCACCGTAACGAATGATTAATTTGCAGAATATTTAGTGCGAAGTAATTTTCAACCTAAATTCCTTGCGAAAAATTCCCTTTAGGCTGAACACTGTCCATAGCCCTACAGCAAACAGCATTTGGGCCCATGGTTTGGTTTCTATAAGAAAACGCGCAGGTCACAGTAAGTTGCGTTAAGTGAGTAGGGCGCATATCTGTGACCTCTACAGTGCCGCAGGCACCGAAAACTGTAGTGCGACAGGGTTCAATTGGTTCACTGCGTCTTGCAGTGAAACTCGAGTTTGGAAAACAAAATATTGCCATTAAACCTTGGCAGAGACCACCACGCGGTATTGGGGTGCGGACAGGTCAAGGCGACCTAGAAGCGACCATATCGCTTTGACAAATACCCCTTTCGCCCTTGCCTGTTGAGAAGCGCTCGGCTCGGAGACCCTCCCCGCTGCGGATGACGCGCGTCCCATTGTGACCTGAGTGATCTCGTGTGTCTCCGTGAAAAGAGCAGGCGGAGCAGCGGGCCGCAAACCTTGCGGCTGCAAAAGAGAGAGAGCGAGCGAGCGGGGATACGCGAGGAGTAGGGGCGGAAGGGGAAGGGGTAAACAAAAAAAAAAAAAGACAAGTATACTCCGCGAGGGAAAAATGAAAAGACGCGCGCGTGGGGATGGGGAGGAGAAAATGACGAGGAGAGCGTGCGTCGCGCGCCAGACTGGCCGGCCCGGCCACCGGGGTCGTTTGTTAAGCCGCGTGAGTTGACGACAGAGTTGTGCAAACAAGTGCTGCCACCTGCTGTGTGTCAACATCTCTTTTTCTCTTCCTCCCTACCCCCTCCTCTCCCTCCATCTCCTTTCATGGAAGAAAAACTCAAGGAGAGGCGGTAACGGGGCATGGGTAGAGAGAGACAGAGAGAGAGGGAGAGACAGAGAGAGACAGAGAGAGAAAGAGAGAGAGAGAGTAGGGGCACGGCGGAAAAAGTAGCTGAGGGGCGGGGGCGGCATGGTAGTCCCGCGAGGAGGAAGTGAAGGGGGTGGGAGGGGGCTGAAGTGGCCCCGGTCCAGCGAGCCGCGCCGAAAGTCAAACATGCGTCTGTAATTAGGCGGTGCTGCTGCTGCTGCTGCTGCTGCTGCTGCCGGAGCTGGCGGGACGGTGCCGCCGCCGCCTTCATTAGCTCTCATATCTTGGCGACCCAGCGGAGCGTGCAGCTGCTCTCTTACCTCCACGGCCCGGGCGAGGCCCGGCCGGCACGGAGTCTCGCGAGCCCCGCGTCAGCAGCAGAGGAGAGAGGGAGAGAGGGAGAGAGAGAGAGAGAGAGAGAGAGAGAGAGAGAGAGAGAGAGAGAGAGAGAGAGAGAGAGAGAGAGAGAGAGAGAGAGAGAGAGAGGCAGAAGTGGTGTTCGAACACGCGTATCCATTTTTCCTTGCGCGTCGCACAGGCTGGGGATGCCTCCATATACACTCCCCCACCCCCACCCTCTTCTGCCGCAGACGAGAGGCGGGTTGGGTTATCATCCCCGACTAAAACCTCTCGGTAAGCCTTTACTTCAGCACACCCTCCGTTTCTTCGCAACTACTTCACGTCTCTCTTATCTCTCACCCCTTCTCACCTCCTTATCCTTCTCTCTCCCTCTGTCTCTCTCTTTGCCCCTCAGCCAGCGACGTGGACGCCTCGGTCTGTAGTTTTAGTGCTCGCTTTAAACCAGCACGTTTCGGATTAGCCCAATATTTACTGATGAAAATTGACTGCAAAAGGGTTGGAGCGAGGAGATAGCGCGTGCGAGGGGAGGGGCATGCGTGCGCGCGTGCGTGCGAGTGAGTGAGACGTCGCGTCGGCCCCACGCGTGTTGACACAGCGTCATTTTCGGATGCGTTAGTTCTACGTGCACGGGGCTGCTTCGTGCAGTTATGTTGCTGCGTGCATGTTGAAACGCACAGCGAAGGCCCGCCGAGACTGGAGTGGGGCGCGAGATGCTCCGCGCGGCGCCGTTAAGAAATACCGCGACGCGAAACCGCGTAACGATATCGGCGCAAATTTGTCGGGCGGCACGCTACGCGGCGTTGTGGCCTCAAAGCAACAGCCCATGACAATCCATCCCCGCACGGCCACGAGCTTTAAAAAAAAAAAAAACAGAAAGGAGGAGTGTTTTGTCTCCGTCGCTCTTATGGGCGATGTCACTCCTCTAGCCGGAGAGGGCGCGGCGGGCGGCGGGGCCACCAGCCCGCGGAATGGCGCTGTAAAAATGCTAACAAGACATAGGAGAGAGAGTGCGCGGGCGAGAAGTGAGAGAGAGAGAGAGAGAGAGGGGAGAGAGAGAGGGGGGTTGAAGGAGAGAGAGAGAGACAAGTGACTAGCAGTAAGTCGGAGATGACGGTGAGCGCGCGCAAGAGACCGAGCGAGCCATAACCCTCAATGTCCACATAAACCTGACCGAAGCCCTCCGCGCTCAGGAAAAAAGAAGGGTAATCGCATACACAGTTATCACTTGCGTAAATACGGTGACGACAGGCGGCGGCATCAGGGGGGCTGCTGGGGTGGTGGTGACTCCTCCTAGGTGCCTGTGAGTACTGGGCCACCCACATGTTGCCCGCAGAGCTTGCCCGTTAAAAAATAAAATAAAAATAAAAGTTAATTTCTTTTATAGGGAGTGTACGCGATCGATTTTTTTTTCGGTGAGTGAGATCGTTATATTTATTTTAAGTTACGCAGCAGTACGCACGCGGTTCCGAAAGGACCCTTCGATTTCTTCTATTCCTTCGGAGCAAAAACAATCTCTTCCAATACGAATAATTTACATCTCATTAATATGCACGAAAACATCTTCACTACAGGCGTTTCTTTTCTTTAAGCGTCGGCCTGGATTTAACATTTTCTTTCGCTCCGAGGCAGGGGGTGGCGTAGCACAGCGCGGCGCCCCGCGGAAGTTGTTTCCAAATCCAATCTGGGCGGGTAAGGCAGCCACGGAATCTGTCTGGACTCTCTCGAATATTCTTCCTGCTTTATTATAATTTTTTCTGCGTTTGTGGGCACCTCCGCGCTCCGTCTGATTACAACTCCCCTCCCGGCCTTGCCTAAAAGAATGCCAAGGTAAAGCTCGGGATCGCTTACGTCAGTCTCATGTACTCGGTGGTGCAGCCGCTGGCGCCCCGGCCCGGCTCGGCCCGGCCGCCCTCCCAGCCCGAAGGGGAAAGGGAGAGGAGGGTAGGCCATGTTGTCGCTCTGGCCCTTACTGCCAAAGATGCGCCCGCACAGTCACGCACGAGAGACCAATTTCTTCAAAACAGAAATCTTTTCAATTTTTTCTCCCCCACACTGTGAAGAGTTTTTGTCATTTGACAACATACTTTGTGACAGTTAATTCATGTTGTGTTTATGACAAATGATATGTTTATGTGACAACTTACTTGTTGAAAATAGTTTTTTTTCTTTACTGAATGACAAGTAAATTGTCTGCCTAAGACTATTTTTTGTCTGATATTTGACAGAACATCTATCTTTTGACAAGAAAATTATCAAAATCGATTGATTTCAGACAAATTTACCGTCATTGGCTAATGACAAATAATTTTCAAGCTCATTATGACAAATTTATCATGTTCCACTTTTATCCGGACGATAATTGTCAAATGACAGTCAAAAAATTTTACAGTGCGTCCCCGCGTTGACAGATTTAAATAGCATGTTGTTGGCTCTCTCCGTAACTTTTAGCGAGCGTAACGGTAACGGTACCGCGGCGCGGCGCAGCAGGGGCTCCGGGGAGCATGAGGGGCGGATCATGCGTTACACTGCGGCTGTTGAATATTGCAGGGCCCCACCCCGCAGCCCGCAGAAACACTCCCTGCGTTTCTCACCTCCTCGCTGCTTCTTTTTATCGCGTATGAGGTCTTCACGACGGACACTGACAGAAAACGACCCACCGCCGAGGGGGCAACCACTCAAGAAATCATGTGTCCCTAGCCGGTGAAATCCCAGAGAAATCCCATTGAAATCTCGCGAAATCACCGAAATCATTGGAAATCATCTAAACGAAATTCACCGAAATCTCTCGAAATCCCGTGAAATCTTGAAGGCATCTTGAGAAATCCGTTAAAATCTGGTTGATATCTCGTGGAATCACACGCAATGTGAGGAAATCCTACAAAATCAGAGAAATCAGGTAAAATCAGAGAAGGAGGAATCTCGAGAAATCTCGGGAAATGTGGAGAAATCTTATAAATCGTGAAATCATGTGTCCCTCCGGATAGGGAGTGGTTGCCCCCTCGCCCACCGCACATGTGTACCGCATCCATCACACATTCATGGACCCGTCACTTCAAAGAAAATAATACGCAGGCCTATCTCTCATTGGCACGGAATTTACGCAGAAAAAATAGGATACACAGATCTATTTTAAAATATTTAAAAATATAAATAAATATATAAATTAATAAATGAACGGAAAAAAGACAGCGCAAAGAGGGACTTCTTTTGGGAGAGTGTCGACAGGGTGGCTCCGGATGGTACGGCGAGCAAGGCCTGGCCTGCGGCGGCGGCCAGAAAGGAAGAGGGGGGGGGGGCATATGCACCGTTCTCTAAAGTGAGAAAGAATGAAGCAGGCGCCCCGGCGGGTCCGGCCGGCCTCTCCCCATCTGCGTCCAGGAGGGCGGAGTGCGGCGGCCCAGGGGCCCAGGGGGTGCACCCACTAATCCTGCAATCCGTCAGCCGAGCCGCCACCGCACAGCGCGGAGAGGGCCCCGCCCCGCCCCGCCCCGCCCCGCCCCGCCCTAGCCGCCCGCCCGGTCTTTCTTATTTTCTTGTTTTCCATTTTAATACACGTTAAATTAAAACACCGAGCGCGCGCGCGGCTGCGGCCGACCGCGGAGCGAGCAGGGACTGATGCACCGCGTGAGGGGAAAGTTTAATAAAGAGAGGTTCAAAGACAAACGAAGCCGCGGCCGCGCCATAGCCGTGTGCGCCTGCAGCGCGCGGGATAGGCAACCCGGCAGGCCGGCGTGCGGGCGCGCTGCCTACCCCGCCGGGCGCTCCCGCGCGCCGCACCCGAGGGAGGGAAACAATTTTAAAATTTTTATACACCTCGTAATTCCGAAAAATTCAGAAAAATTAAAAAAATTAAAAAACTAGAAAAGTTCACAAAAAATGTGGAAAATTCAGGGGGAAAATCAGGTAGATTTCAGAAAAATTCAGCAAAATCAGGTAAAATTAAAGTAAAAGTCCACAAAACTTGTATAAAAATTTAGGAAAATGCACAAACTGTGTACACTAAAATTCAGAGTTGTTTATTCCCCCTCGCCGCAGCCGCACAGCCCCGCAGCACGCGAGCGGATGCGGATGGCCGGGCCGGCGCGGCCGTGTGAAAGGTTGCCGTCGTAAAACGGATATGCCTGTTGCTGCGCCGCGCCGAGCGCCTGCGGTCAGACTGACCACCGCTACCGCGCCGCCGCCACCGCCTCGCGCTCATTTGCATCGCGTAATGGAAAATTAGTACGAGAGGGCGCGAGAAAGAGAGAGGCACAGAAAGTGAGGGAGAGAGAGCGAGGAAGAAAAGGGAAGAGGCCTAAAGGGCAGGGCAGGGGGGCGAGTGTGTGCGGCGGGTCAGCGCCGCGCGGAGATGGGCTATTAGCAAACGATAAGCGCTTTGGCTCGGCGGAGCCCCCGGCCCCCCCGGCGGGCCCGGCCAAAAGTGCTCCAGGAGGAGAGGAGAGGGCCCTGGTGTGCTGGGCTCAGTGATGACCAGCAAGAGGATGCTGCCAGGGAGCACATTTTGTACTAGCTCGATAATGAATTGGTACTAGACAGCCACTTCTTGGATATCCTGACAATGTCCACAACTTCTCCATGACATTCCGAACTTTTTTTTTAAAAAAAAATACGTTGCATTTTCTCCCTTATAAAAGGAGGAAATCAAATAAATATAAAAAAAAAACAACGAAAGTAGAGATCAAACTTATAATTTTTTCCTATATAGTAAGAAGAGTCAGACTCGCGATTTTTTTTCATGACCGCGTCGGCTCCTCGGTCGGCTTCATAGATTTCAAAGCACGCACAGGAGGCAGAATTCTTATTTTCTTCTTTTTTCCCCACACATATCGTATAGGGAGCTTTGGCATACATATATTTTCGAGACTCGTTCACGGCCGCGGCGCGGAGCTTTCGTGGTGCCGTGTCGCGACGTACGGCGACGAGCGGCAGCGGCAGGAGTAGAGCGCAAGTCAATTTAAAAGCGAGATTAACATGGGGAGAGCGAGCGCTTCGCTCTGAATGAGTGACATGTCATCTTGCACGTGGGTCCCGGCCCGCCCCGCCCCGCCCCGCCCCGCCCCGCCCCGCCCGGCTACCGCTCCGCTCGGCGTCCTCAGCCGCGGCTCGGCCGCCGCGCCGCAGCCGCAATCCCAAGACACACGAAGAAAGATAAGTCATTAGGAAAAGTCAAACACAAGGAATATGACAATGGACCTCATTCCCGAGACGCACGCACGCGCTCACGCACGCTGAGGCAGGCTGGGGAAGGAAAGGCGTCCTGAATGACTGCGCGCGTCAGTGTGTGTGTGTTGGTGAGAGTGAGAGAGTGAGAGAGAGAGAGAGAGAGAGAGAGAGAGAGAGAGAGAGAGAGAGAGAGAGAGAGATGGGGTTGGGACGGGACGCGCAGTTAGCGCTGCTGCCGGAGTGCGGGTTGTCGAGTGGTAGCGGTGATTGAGCAAGCTCCGTGGAAGAGCTCCCGCAGCAGCAACCATCCGCGCGGCGCGCAAGCAGAAAAGACGTCCTGCCTCGTTCGCGCGGGTGGCGCGCGCAGACTTGAAACTTCTTCAATCGAACAACACACACCGTCCGACGCTGTGCACACACCTTTCCGCCGCGTCGGAGGCTCTCTCGCGGGGTGTGTAAATATATTTTCGAAAGGGTATCGCTCGCTGTCTTCCGGCGGCGCGCCCCTACGCACTGCTACGCACGCCGGTGGTGTATAAGGAAGTCCGCGCCGCCGGGCCGGGCCGGGCCGGGCGCGCCTTCCACAATGCAATAAAGTGCGGAGTTAAGAAATCAGCTTGCGTTAATTCAGACCTGCTGATCAAGCCCGGGCCGCCGGGGTGCGCCGCGCCACGCCACGCCACCACGCCGCCGTAATGACTCAAAGGCGTTCCCGCCACCCTTCATTCCGAACAGCCCTTTCTCTTCTGCTGCTTGCTTTACCAACTCGCGGTTTTCAATAACACCCGGGAAAAGGAGAGGGAGAGAGAGGGAGAGAGAGGGAGAGAGAGGGCGAGAGAGAGAGAGAGAGAGAGAGAGAGAGAGAGAGAGAGAGAGAGAGAGAGAGAGAGAAGGGAAAGTGCAGAAGAGGGGAGAGCGGAGAGGAAAAAGGGGGGGGGGTAGGACCGTGGGGAAAACAGCGGCGGCGCCTGTGTTCAACGAGGCAGTGTCTTTTGCGTCATCTAGTCGCGGAGCGCTCATCTCACGTACCTCTCTTTCTCTCTGGCTTGCTGGCTGTCTCTCTCTCTCTCTCTCTCTCTCTCTCTCTCTCTCTCTCTCTCTCTCTCTCTCTCTCTCTCTCGCCCTCCTGCCGTCCTCCCCGCAGCGAGAAGGTGTCCCGCCACGGGGCGGGGCCGCGCACCGCCTATCCTCGCGCTGCGGGGAGCGAGCGGGCGGACGAGGGCTTGAAATATGGACACGGGGCGGGCTGGGGTGGGGGCCGAGCGAAAAGGCAAAACGAGAAAAAAAAAGGAAGGAGAGAGAGAGAGAGAAAGAGGAGGTAGGGCATTGAGTGCAGGCAGGCAGGCAGAGCGGCTGCCTGGGGACATATTCATGGCGGCATTCAAGTTCGCGGCCCGGGGCCGGGCTCAAGAGGTGTGTATAATATAGTGACGCTCACCTTACATAACCTTGGAGGACTTAGGGGCGCGGCCCGGGCCGCACCGCTTGGCTCTCCCCGCGAGCCGAGACTAGACGCCCCCATATCAATATACACGGGGCCTCCAAGGGCAGCTCTGCCGCTCTGGAGAAACAAATGTGACACGAGGGAGTGACCAGGCTGCGACCTCAATTTGCGTCACACCATGTGATGCGACGACAGTTCCGCGGGAAGATACGACATTGCACGTTGGAGGTCGCGTCACAAACGTGACGAGAAGTTTGGGTCCCACCCACCATACATGCGGCTCACCTATAAGACGGACGTCACACTTGCATATGTGGCGCATGCGTGTTCGAGGGGGCATACGGCCCGCGCTGCAGCCTTGACTCCATACCACCAACACGACCCAGACACTCTTTTATACACAGTTTAAGTTATTTTTTTTCCACCTTTACCTAAACCAAACATTATGCTGCCCTCCCGCCCCTTCTCTTCCAAGACAACAAAAAAAAAGAAAAAGAAAAGGATGGGAAAAGGAAATTTCCATCCGCTAGATGGCGGTGTTATTGCCGCTCCCCCCCCCCTTTCCCCCTTGCAGGTGGGGCGAAAAGGAGGGAGTCGCCTGGCGCGAGTTCGCGACATTTTGCTCGGCAATACTCGCGCTCTCGTGCAGAGTGGAAAAAAAGTGCAACACGTGAAAGCAAGAGGCTTGCGCTGGCTCGGAGCTGCTCTCCCCTTCCCGCCCCGCCGCTCGTAAAATGATGCGGGCGCGCGAATCTCAAAACCTTTCGGATTTCCATCTCTATGGGGATTTGGCGCGCGGCAGTAGTGTATCGCTGCGCCCCTGTGCGCCCCGCCCGGCCCCGCCCGGCCCCGCCCGGCCCCGCCCGGCCCCGCCCGGCCCCGCCCGGCCCCGACCCACCCCGCGGGCTCAGCTAGGCTTGACTCGGCGCCACCAGCGACAAACAGCTTGATGGATATGGTCCACGCTCCCCCCCTCTGACACCACGACCAGAACCCCCGTTTGAATAGCGATATGAGAAACGAAAAAAAGAAAAAGAGAGGAAAAAAAAACAATTCGCGGGAAAGCATAAACGTTTGCGCTTTTTGTAAGACTTTCTCTGGCAGAGCGGCTAGGGGTGACCCGAGGCGTAACTGCAGTAAGTAGTGGTGGACATGATGATAATCCTATTGTCGCCCGCCACGCCCGCGCAGCCCGCATTACAATCACGCTGTGCAGGAGCAGGGCGAGCAGCAGGGCGAGCAGGGCGAGCAGCAGGGCGAGCAGCAGGGCGAGCAGCAGGGCCCGCAGCAGCCGGCCCCCGCCACCACGCCGGGCCGGACAAGGGTCAAGAGAATCAAGTGGGCCTTGGAGTGGCATTAAGACGGGCGCGGCCCCCGGCGCCCCCGGACAGGGCCGACCGGACAATGCGCCGACATAATGGAGAGCATTACAGGACTACACGGGGGCCGCGCGCTTGGGCCCCGGCCGGCCGGGCTGCGGGCCGGACCGCGCCAGAATTAGAGCGGCAATTAAAGGAATCAAGTGGGTTGTGGCGGGTGTGAATCAACAGGCCCGCAAATTGGTTCGGCCGGCAGCGGTGCGCGGGCATTGTGCGGGTAATGGGGTTTCTTTTGTGCGCGCCACGTGCGAACGGCTGACCCACCTGCAGCCTATGGGAGTGCAGGGCGGGGGAAGGGGCGTGAGTGATGATACTGGCGGGGCGGGGCTGTCGTGGCGTGGCTTGCAGCACTTCGATTGTCCAGAAATTGTAAAATTTCGCATATGTAGCCAGGAAGAGTAAGAATATCATTACCACTTTTCTACTTTGATATGATGAAATCACTACGGGCACAAACACACACAGCAAATTGACAGTAGGGACACTGAATCAAAATATACATACCCGACGGGCATATCATCACAGTAATTTTCAAGGAATCCCATGTGTTGCCTTAAATCGGCGACACATAAATTTGTGTCCTTTATCGGCGACACATAAATGTGTAACCTTTATCGGTGACAATTTTGTCGCCAAAACCTCCGCGTGTCGCCGAAAACCGTAGCATGCGCCTCCGTTTCGGTGACACGGAGCTTTTGGCGCGACATAATTGTCGCCGAGAAATGTCACACATTTATGTGTCGCCGAAAAAAAAGGTAACAAAAAGGGGATGTTGCCTTTTTTGATGTGTCGCCTCAAGAGAACAAAAATTTGTCGCCTTTTGAGTAACAGTGATAGTTTTTTGGTCAAATGTCTTGCATCCGCGTGGATCTCCGTCGGTGCTGGTGTCCAACCTGCCCGCCCGGCCCTGGGGCGGCGGCGCCCCGGCCAGCACAGCCCTTCCTCACCGCCCCCCCACACGCTGCTCTGCGAGTGTTTCAAACTTTCATTACGGCGGTGGGCCGGGCCGGGCCGATTCGGGCCGGGCGGGGGAAGACAAGGAAAGGGTTGGCAACTTCGTAACGAGCCGCGTTCCACACATTCTTTCTCGGCGATTAGATTGGTTTCTCCTCTCAGGCACCAGTCATCCGGCTTTCAATCACATCCTGGGCTAGCTTGCTGGCTGCCAGCCTCGCCTGCCCCGCGGCGGCGCCTCTTACCAGAACGCAAACGTTTGTGGAGCCACTCGCTGGAATTGACACTGCTGCCCGATTATCCGCACGACTTGTCATCACAGACAATCAGTTCCTTCTCTCCATGATTTTTTTTTTCGAGCGTTGCGTTTGCGTATCTTACGGTTCGGTATAAAAAAAAAAGTAGGGGAAAAAACGTGTCTGCGGGGTGGGGGAAAAGTGTTTCTCTTTATGCAGTACGCAGTGTGGCGCGCGCTAAGCCGCCACGTTTAAATATGTTTTGTTCCCCGCGAGGGTCTTATGAATACCGAGGGTCTGTTTAAAGAGACGCCCCTTGACCTTTGGCCTCCTGGGGACAAAAACACGCGGCGCGGCGGGGCGCGGCGGGGCGCGGCGGGGCGCGGCGGGGCGCGGCGGGGCGCGGCGGGGCGCGGCGGGGTGGGGGCGGCTCTGTTTTGTTGTCTCAGAGCAGCGCTCGCGGTGGGGCCGGGCCGGGCCGGGGCAGGCCGGGGCGCCACGAGGGCCCCGTTTTGGGGCGTGTCGCTGGGGCCCCGTATCGCTCCCATCGAGGAAAGGAAAAAGCCCTTTCGGGGCTTAACTCATTGGAGGGCACTGGAGGATACGGCGAGAGGGCTGTGGGGTGGCGTGGCGGGGCGGGGCGGGGCGCGGTGCGGTTAGGGGCTCTGTCGTGTTCGGGTGAATGGGGGCGCGCGCCGCGGGGCGGGGCGGGGCGGGGCGGCGGAGGCCGGGGCTTGCGGTGCGATACCCCTCGAACCACTGCCAATGCCACCAAGGGGTTTGCAGGGCTTTTCTGCCTCGCGTTCGACGGAGAAAGGCAGCTAACGCATACAGGAACAACCCACGGAATTAAACTTTTCAAAAATCTTTGGAGTACTTTTTTTTTTTGGAAAAGAAAAAAAAAATCTTGGCTGTGTAACCAGTCTAGTGACACCTTTGCTAGTCCCAGGGCGGTGCGGCCCCTCCCTTCTCCAGCCGCAGGGGCAGCAGCAGCAGCTTTCGCACGGAGCGACAATGGCGACGTGCCCGGCATGGCTAATTGCCGAGGCCGTGCCCGCCCCGCCCCGCCCCGCCCCGCCCCGCCCCGCCCCGCCCCGCCCCGCCCCGCCCCGCGTGGTATCAACCACTGAGCAGCCTCATTTGGTTGCGGCCCCCGCTGTGGCTGCAGGGCCGGGCAGGGAATCCTCAAATATGGGGTTCAAATCTCAACGACGGGGCGCGTGCACTTTGTTTGCCTGCCAACCAAATACAATTTTTTCCAAAAAGAAGAAAAAATGAGTGTAAACTCAGGGCGGGGAGCTCATAAACGGCTGAGAGAGCCGCGCAGGAGAGCAGCCGGAAGCAATGGGCTCCCCAAGTACCGATGCACCCCGTGCTGGGAGCACGACACGGCCGCTGGAGCAAAGTGAGAGCCGTCCAGGAGAAAACGCACACAATCTTTTTTTCGTCTCGGGCCAGCAGCATCACGAACATAAGAACCTACGGGGGAGAAAGAGACGGACAACGTCTCTTTTTTCTTTCTTCTTTTTCGAGACAAAATTCTAATTACCCTCTATCCGAGCCGCACGGGGGCCCGGCCGGTCTAATTCCCATTGTCGCAAGTCACGAGCCAAAAACCACCCCTTCCCTTCCCGAAGGTCACTCGCTAATATGGGTCGGATAAATCTCAAGCTCCGGGCGCAAAAAATCAGGAGAGGAGAACGGATCCGCGATCGAGTGCCGTTAAATCGAAAAAAAGAAAAGGGGAAAAAAAAGGAAAGTTTAAAGGGTGGAACGCTAATTTTGTTTTATCCGCTTGTGCCAAGTATCTTTACCTCTCCCTCTATCCTGCATAGACTGCAGCTGGACTTAAAGATAATGCTATGCAAGACCTCGCGTAATTGCTCACTTTCCTCCCCTATTTCTTCTCCTTTTTTTTCCTGTTTCGAGTGTACACCGGGAGGCCTCCGCCCGCCGGCGCAGACAGTCACTGCTCAGGACCGTATCATCATCACATGCCGTAATGTGGTCATGATTCTGTTCCCCTCGTCAAGGTCCATGTCGCAACCCCTTTCGTCCCGCCCATGCTCCCGGCCCGGCCCTACCCGAGGAGGGTCCCCCACTGGTGCCGAGCCCTCCCTACCCCCGCGTCCCCAGAGGGAGGCGGCGAGCGGCCCCGCCCCACCCCGCCCCGCCCCGCCCCGCCCCACCCCGCCCCGCACTCACCCATATCAAACGGTACTGAGGAGGGTACCGCGCAGCGTGACGGGGCAGCCGGGGCGGCCTTATTCTCGCAGACATCTCAACGCAACGAAATAAAAACATACTGCAAAAACTACAGCGACATGAAAACGCGAGAGTGATAAGACTCGCGAATAGCGCAGCCTGCTTCGAATCCTTCCGAAAAAAAGCAAATCCATACTGGTGGTTTTGAGTTGTTTTTTTTTTTTTTTTGTCGAAAAGTTCAGAGTTTTCACGAGGAGTCACACACGGAGCGGTGGTGAGCTTGTCTTGTCTTGGCTGCGCGTCGCCTCCCTAACCCTTCAGGCCCCGGGCGAGCGGGGCCGGCGGCGGCCTGCGTTATGGCATAATCTCATCTGATGAGCCAAAGGGAGAGAGGAGAGGAGAGGAGAGGAGAGGAGAGGAGAGGAGAGGAGAGGAGAGGAGAGGAGAGGAGAGGGCCGCCGATACGCCGCGCACTAATGTCAGCGGCACGGGCCTTATTAAGAAGGCGATATTAAAGGGACAGGGCGGGAAGGGGCGGGGCGGGGTGCGGTGTGGTGCGGAGCGCTTGTGCCACCAAACTACACCACTGTGCTGGGCTGCGGGGCGCGGACTTAAAAACAAACACGATCCGAATGTGTAAAACGGGGTCGCACGCGTTGGCGCGGGCAGACAGGCGGCGCGGCTCAAAGCGCCACCGCGGCACACACACACACACACACACACACACACACACACACACACACACACACACGGCGACGTTAATTTTATTTGCTGATCTGGACGACCCCCGTCCGCCCCCGCGCCTCTGTGCCGAGCGACCCTTTACCCCGTGCCTCATCGGGTCGGTGCGACACTATACCGCCCACTATAGCACAAGCGGCGGCAGGGGAGGGGGGCGCCGGGGGTGCGTCTGAAGGCGCACGGTGGTGGCGGGGGCGGCGGGGGCGGCGGGGGCGGCGGGGGCGGCGGGGGCGGCGGCCGCGGTCGGCCTTGGACCGGCGGGGTAGCAGGGTGGGGCGGGGAGGCTGGGCCCGGGCAGGCCGCTAGACTGCACCGCACCCATTAGGCTGGAATCCGGGTGGCCGCCTTGGCCTGGGCTCCTTGGGATGGATACACTTTGAGGGCTATGGGGGCTGGAGGCTGGGGGCTGTGGGGGCCGCGGGGGCTGAAGGCGAGGGCGAGGGAGAGGGTCCGCCCCGCCGTGTCCGTTAATGGCGGCCGACGCTCTGGCCTTGCGCCGCTGCGGCCCCCGACGCGCGCGCGCGCCAGGGTTTTACGAGAAGTTGCGGACATTATTCGGCATAAATTTATATGAAATGGAGTGATACGTGTATGGGGTGCGGCGGAGGCTGGTGGGGGAACACGGGGTGCGGGGCGGGGCACCAGCCTCCGCCTCGCCGGCTGGCTGCTTGCGGATTTATAAGCGGAATATCGAAGAAGACGCAGCACTTGAGGGAGAAGGGGAGGGGGGTTAAAGGGGCAACTCCTTCACAGCCGATATCGGTGGGGTATAAACACCCCTGCCGGGCCACAGGCGTCGGGTGCGCCGCCCGGGCGGTAGGCAGCCCGCCGGGCCCGGCGCGGCGTGTGTGGGAGGCAAGGAGGGAGAGGTTGGGGAGGGAGCGGACCTCGACACCCTCCTCAACCTCCTCCTCCTCCTGCTCCTCCACGGCGGCCTGGTGCTCCTCTCCTCCGTAATTACAGAAAGGAGGAAATTAAGCGGGGCCCACCCGGGCCGGCGCGGCGCCGCCCGGCCAGCCAAGGCGCCTTGTCGGCGCTTCCGACCAGATAGACAGACGCAAGGTGTCGCTCGGCCCACCCCCCACCCCCCGGCATTGCTGTGGTCTCACACTCAGAAGAACACTCTCCGCAAAAAGGCATTATTAACACGTCTGGCAGAACCGCTCCAAACCTGGAGAGCTGTAGGAACAGGAACCATCGGGAACCATCGTTTGGTTAGGGTTAACTCAGGGACAACAATAAGTCATGGTGGAGTCAATGTTTTTCACCACCGAAATTCAAGCTACCCTTAATATGTTTTTATTTTTTTACCATGATAATACAGTTTTTCCTATTGTGAGCAGCTAAAACTTTTCATTTTTCTCTGAAAATAAAAATAAAAAAATCCGTGCAAGGCAACTTTAAATTTAATGATTCCGGAACAAACATTTTGAAGGCAGCAGAAAAATGATCTTATTTCTATGCGGGCGTTTAGCCTGTATGGCAGGGACCCGCAAACGGGAGGTCCCTCACTTGAAAAAAAATCAGTTCTAAGCCTCTTTAGAAATCAGTGGTATTCAGTAAAAAATTCTATAGGAAAATCACGAAACAAAATCATGAACGCTCGAATTTATAGTGAAGGAGCCAGCAGGCCAGAGCACGAGCACGCACCCCATCCTCTCATCAACACCGCTGCCTGCTGGCTGGCCCGCGGCCAAGCCGTGTGCTCATTGCGCAAAATCCTGGACCGGCCAAGGTCTACAACCCGACCACGCGCGGCGTGGTGGTGCGGGGCGGGGCGGGGGAGCAGTTCTGATCTGGTGCGCAGCCCTCAGCACTTAAGGAGGCCTCGCCGGGCCGCAGTGTTGCCAGTAGTAGTCCGATACACAGAGGAGGGAGGCGAGGGGGCCGGGGCCGGGGCCGGTCCGCTCGAGTTGTTCCGATACGGACGTACAGGAGAAGCGCATCTCGATGCAATATGTAACTTGTTCCTCGCATATTGCGGCGCGGTTCGGCCCCCGCCCCGCCCCGCCCCGACCCGCCCCGCCCCGCCACCGGGCTTGTGATTTTTAGGCATGCATCTCTACTGGTCTGGGGGCCTCTCTCTTCTCCCTGCTGGCAGTGCCCCGCCCACCGGCCCCGGCCCGGGACAAAAATTGGTTGGAAAGTTTACTCGTCTGCCGGATGGGGGGAGCGCGGAGCGGCGGGGCCGCGGGGTACACCAGCAGCCCCGTGGGGGCGGGGCAGAGAGGGCGAGCCCGGGGGGTGAGCCCCGGGGGGGGGGAACGGGGGGGGCAGCAGCGGCGGTGACGGGGGTGAGTCTGCAGCATCATTAGAAGCCATCAGCCCCGCCGCGCCCCACAACATTCCTGCGCTACGAACCCCCAACCCCCCACTCCCCCAGCCCCGCACCTCCCTCCGTCCCGCTCCCATACTCCCTGTCCGTCATAGACCTGTAGCAAAGGGGGGCCCCGCTGAGGGCGGGGTGGGCAGGAGCGGGCGGGGGCGGGCGGGGGCGGGCGGGAGCTGCAAAGTCGCGCCCCTTTGAGCGCGCGCGAGGCGAGGCCTGACACGCCCGAGCGGGCCGGAGCGGGGCGGGGCGGGGCGGGGCGGGGCGGGGCGGGGCGGGGCGGGGCGCAGCAGGATAACTTCATGTTTAAATTTCTTGCGCAAACGAGAAGAAAGGAAATGGCGGGAGGGGTCGGGGTGGGGGGCGCACCTCTAGCGGATCGCAGGGAGTGTGAGAGAAAGGTGGTGAGCGAGCTTGCGAGGGAGAGGGGAGAGAGAGAGAGAGAGAGAGAGAGAGAGAGAGAGAGAGAGAGAGAGAGAGAGAGAGAGAGAGAGAGAGAGAGAGAGAGAGAGGCAAAAGGGCCGGAGGCAGTGCACACCTCGCGTCAACATGCGCCCGGGGCCGCGCCGCGCCGGACCCTCGTCTTGTCTTCGACCGGGGAGAGAGGAGAGAGGATGGTGTCAAGGGGGGGGGGGGGGGGGGAGACGGGGGTAGACACTGGAGGGGAGGCGGTGTCCTACATTCTCCACTCAGGGTTGTTACAGAGTCGGGAATTTTTATTTCCCTGACTTTTCCATGACTTTTCCATGACTGAATTCGAGGTTTTCCATGACCTTCCCCCAGACATATATAGGACTAGGTTTTTAAAAAGAAAACGATGTAAATAAAGCAATACTTGCACTTGCACAATTTATTTATCCATTTTAAAGCCCTCTGAGGCACTCATTCGACATAAAATAAAAGAGCAAAACCGAGGGGGTGCTGTCTCAAGTAGCAGTTGTTCAATGATTTAAATTAAAAAAAAAAAAAAAACGGTTTTTTTTTATTTTGGATTGATTTTTTTGATTTCAAAATGACTTTTTAATTTTTCTGTTGATTTTTGATCTTTTTTCTGATCTTTCGATCTTTCGATATTTTTCTTGATTGTTCGGGATGACCTCAGAAAATACACGCACATCTGATCCAAATTATTCTCTCAATTACATGATGAAATAGGATTTTTAGTAAATTATTCTGAATGATTTCTATTTATTCTAAATTATTGGTAATTAACTTGCAACTGCGCAAAATAATCACAATTATTTCAATTATTTTTTTAAACTATTCAGAAACAAATTTTGCTCTGCTATTGAAAGGGTGGCGTGAAAATATGGAAAATTTTTGCGGCAGTAAACCTCCCGAAGGAGGTTGCGGTTCCCGCCAGGCACAGGGCTTTTACCCCCTGTGGCAGCCAACTGCTTCGGTGTTCCATGGGAACCGGCGCTTTGCTGACTGCGATCCTATCGCGCAATTCGACAGATTTGATCCCCGTACCACCATTGGCCTACCCCTAGAGGTACGAGCGGTGTCAAGGGCGTTAGACTTCCTGATCCCAGTTTCAGAGGCCTTACCTCAGAGGGGTACGCGGGATTCGAACCCACAACCCCGAGTGCCGACACGTAGCCAGAACAGGAAGCGACCCAACGCCCAGAGCCACCGAGCCAACGGAGGTGAGACGTGTTTAATTTCTACTTGACCTGCCCTGGAGCAGCTGCTAAATGAAATGCCAAGCGCGAAAAACACTTTCCCGAGTGGGAGTCGAACTTGGGACCTCTCGGTTCAGTGTTGCGCGCTCTACCAACTGAGCCACGACGTTTCGATGACTGCCTAATGCGACGGGTTCGCGTCGTATTTGCCCTATCCCCCAGCCTCCAGCCAGGAGGATTTCTGAGAAAACCTGTGATTTTTTTTTATTTTTTCTCTTTTTTGATTGTGATTTTGATTTTTTTTATTTTTTTCGTGATTTTTTTTGGCCTTGTTCAATGATTTTAGAAGACAGCACCCCCTCGAGCAAAACCTTTGTTACGGCGCGGCAGGCAGAGAACACGGGAGATACTGCAATTGAACAAACTTCCATGACTCGGCGCTTGATTTCCCTGACTCTTTCATGACTTCCATGACTCGAATTTTTTTCCATGACTTTTCCATGACTTCCAGGTTTTCCATGACCTGTAACAACCCTGCCACTGCTCAGAGGGCATACCAAGCTAGATCAGGTGATAAATTGTTTATTATCGAACTTGAACAATTTAGAATTGGCCAGACTTGCTTGAAGCAATACAGTTCGGAATTTAAAATAAGTTCGGTTCGACGCACCGTTGGCTCCATAACGAATCGCATGGGGTGCATGAAACCCAGAAAACGTTCCAAAGCTTTTGTTTCCTTCGCGACTTGACCTACTTATTATAGAGATATTTATTCACATTTATTCCCAATTGCGCATTTGAGCCAAACAAAAACTAAAACATAGTGTACACAGAAAGTGTAGGACTGACTAGAGTCCTATTTCATACCCAGGTTTCCAGAGTAAGTAAGGAGGCGAGAGGGGGAGGAGGGGGGAAAGGGAGGAGGAGGAGGAAAAGGAGGAGGAGGAGGCGGAGGAGGAGGAGGAGGAGGAGGAGGAGGAGGAGGAGGAGGAGGAGGAGGAGGAGGAGGAAGAGGAGGAGGAGGAGGAGGAGGAGAGCGGGAGGAGGAGAGCGGGAGGAGGAGAAGGCGCCTCGAGCGCCGCGTCAGCACGCCGGATCAGCATCAGGAGAAACACCAGGGAGACGTCAAAGTGATCTGCGCGACCAGAACCGCAGCGCGGGGCGGGGCGGGGGCGCGACAGCGGGGCTCAGCCAGTTACGAGAGGGCCGCCCCGCCCCGCCCCGCCTCGCCCCGCCCCGCCCTTCTCCCTCTGGCACATAATTACGAGTGCTCTCGTCCCGCAGCCATGACGAATGATATTAAAGAGTCGGGGCGGGGCGGGACTGCGTGGGGTGGGGCGGAGCGCGGGGAGCTGAGGGCTTCGTAGGACGCAGATGCTCCCCTGCTCGCCTCGCGGCCCCACCCGCCCCGCCCCGCCCCGCCCGACCTCGCTGGCCGCCCCCAATTGATTCTCATTTATTTATCACGAGGCCCTTGGTCAGGTACAGGGAGCGGGCGGAGGGGGCGGAGGCGGAGCGGTCAGGTTTGGCCCGCCAAGCCTCTGGGGTCGCCAGCGATCAGTATCACTATCACTGCTGCTGTACTGATCTCTCTTTCTCTCGGGGGGATTTCGGAAACGACCCCCCACCCCCTACCGCTTTATTTCACACCGATTTACGTGCCTCCGCTTGTGATTTTTCCCTGGGCGAAATAAAAGTTCAGGGCCGCGGAGAAACGTCATCGTCTATTTCATAAAGTTCGTTTATTTTTTCTACCATGGGTCCATAGTCCGAATAACGGGGGTCTTCGAGCCTCGTTTCCCTCTCGTGTTCTATCTCGCGGCGAGGACTCTCCGGGCCGGGCCTGGTCAGCAGCGGTGGCAGGGGGAAGGGGGGGGGGGGGGGTGAAGGACCGTGTGGCCGCCAGCACGTCGAGGTGGGGTGCGGCCAAAGTGAGTGGTCAGTGAACCAGCGCGGAGGACGGGTCGAATGTTGAGCTGACGCCACACCAAAAATAAGTGAAAAAGGGAAAAAAATAATAAAGTTTTAAAAGAGGTTGCCTACCACCACGAGCACGAAGTCATTGCCAGAGCAGAGAAAGCAGAGGTCCCAGTCCCAACTGTTATTCAAGGAATGTGACGTCGCATGCGTTTGATTCGCCTTGAAACGAATTTGACACAACATATTAGCGAACGTGACAGAATTCACATTCTAGCGAATAACAAACCACATTATTTGAAAAACGGTGCGTTGGTAATTTATTGTAACGTTTCCAAATTTTTGATCACATAGCAAAACTCATGGGTTTTCAAGAATCAATCACCTATCTAGCACACAAAGTCCATAACTTAAATTTTAGTCAGTCGCCCTTAAGTTAAAAAATTCATTTAAATAACCTTGTATAAGTTCATATATATCAACTTACGAGCCCCCCAGAGAAAGGCAACCAGCGTTGGCCGCGGGTCGAACGGGTCGTGGCAGCAGCAGCAGCAGCAGCAGCAGCAGCAGCAGACGACACGCAGACGACGCGAAGGGATAGGTGGGGATGGGGGGAGGGGAGAAGGGGATGAAACGTGCAGTCGTGGCTCATTTAATGAATTTAGTCAGAACGGCATGGGAGTGTGCGGTACGGGGCGGTACGGAGGGGAGTGGAGGGGCGGAGGGTGAAACCTCATGTTGAGGGGCTGAGGAGGGGAGGGGGGGAGAGGGCGCGGGCCTCGACGAGAGGCCATCAGAGGAGAGAGACAGCGCGGAGAGAAGGAGCGATGGACTTTAGGTAGAAGAGGGTTCCTACTACATCCGATTCACCCCTTCTCTCCCCCTACTCTACGCCCTAGCGGACAGCATAAGAGATTAAACCAAGGCTGTTGTCCCGCTCACCAAATACTGCGATAAAAAGGAAAGAAAGATGCAGTTGTTCGTGTGTCACTGCAAACCCTCGAATCCAATGTCTCACGCAAAATGGGTGAGGACACTTATTCCATGCTTAAAAGGAGTGATCATTTTTAACCTCACCCTCTTCGAGCAATATATTTTTCAGCCTCACTCTATTTGGGTGAGGATTTTTTAGCCTCACTTTATTTGAGCACGAATTCTCACTTTATTAGGGCGAGGTTAGAAAATTCTTTCTCAAATAGAACGAGGAAAAAATTCCTCACTCTCCAGAGAGTAATAAAATTGACCTCAAATTCTCACTCGTACGGGAGCGAGAATTAGGACTCGTACATTTTCAGTGGAAGCGGAAAACCTT
This sequence comes from Frankliniella fusca, assembly GCA_029379305.1. Taxonomy (NCBI): domain Eukaryota; kingdom Metazoa; phylum Arthropoda; class Insecta; order Thysanoptera; family Thripidae; genus Frankliniella; species Frankliniella fusca. The sequence continues at coordinate 104,442 of JAHWGI010000970.1, forward strand.
GCGGAAAACGTGCTACGACTGGGTATTTGTCGCCAGAGATTCGACTCCCCTCCCCCTCCACCTCGCCACATCTCTTCGCCACACGGAAGGGCGGCCGCGGAGTGGCTCCATTCTGACTAAATCTTGCGCACACCGACATATATGATGACACGCCGCCTAATTTGTCACGGCGCTGGTCTTTCAGCCGCTCATTAGCCTCGCGTCGGTAACACACCTCTGAGCGTCAAAGCCTTTCGTCATTAGCCCCGCGCGCGCACAAACACACACACACACACACACACACACACACACACACACACACACACACACACGCAGGGGCACACGGCACGCGTGCTCGCGCGCGTGGGGAATTAGTAAGTTCGTATACGTTATACAGTGTGAGCCCCTCCCTATGCCCGGCCGCTGCCTGCGGGGCGGAAGGAAAGATTTCGCAAAACACTACAGCGACATATACTACACACATACATGTCGGGGTGCGCGAAAGTACAAGTACGAGAGAGAGGGAGGGAGGGAGGGAGGGAGATAGTGGGGGGCGCGTAAGCAGCAGGCGTGCCTCCCCTAAGACGCTAATAAATCAATAGGGGTCCGCAGGCTGGCTGCACTACACGGCGCTGTACACGCCGTACACAAGCTACTCGTTACACGCTACATGCTGTATACGCCGCGCCACGCCGCGCCACGCCGCGCCACGCAGCGTATGAATATCATCCTGCAGGGCATGCATATTAACGTGTGCAGCAGTCATCGCGAGCCACCGCCGCCCCGGCCCGGCCCGGCCTCCCGCGGGAGAGAGGGAGATGGGACGCGAGCGGGGAGAGAGAGGGAGAGAGAGAGAGAGAGAGAGAGAGAGAGAGAGAGAGAGAGAGAGAGAGAGAGAGAGAGAGAGAGAGAGAGAGAGAGAGAGTATCTTTCAGGCGGGGCGCAGCTTGCACTTCGGCCGCACAGGCACGGAAGCTAATGTATGCGTTGCTATGTTTTTGTAATTATTATTATTATTATTATTATTATTATTATTATTATTATTATTATTATTAAAGAAAAAGTTAAAGAGGCGTGAATGTATTGCCGTTTTCGATGTCCTGTCCAAACCCACCCGTTCATGCACTGCACCTCACGGCGCGGGGCGGGGGTCGGTATGGAGGGGGGGGGGGGGGGGATGCGAGGGCCGCCTTACGCCGTAGATATTATCCCCTCTGAACCATTATGGTGATGAGTTGCGCGGATGGCCTTAGGCCGACTTAGGCTTCCTATACGTCTTTGCGGCCCCGGCGCGGCCCCCGCGCGGCCCGCGGCCCGGCCCTGGCCCCGGGGCGGGCTCGGCTGGGGCTCGGCTGGGGCTCGGCTAGGGCTCGGCTAGGGCTCGGCTAGGGCTCGGCTAGGGCTCGGCTAGGGCTCGGCTAGGGCTCGGCTAGGTAGCGCGAGGCTGCGCGCAGGGGAGCGAGGCGGCGGAGGTCACCCCCGCCGGCTATGTGACTGGCTTCCGCGTAGATCAGAAGGAACAGAAGGGTTGATTATACCAGGGAGGAGGAGGGAGCGCCGTACCAACCAGGTCAACCTCCGCCCTCCGCCGCCACCCCACCTGGCGCACAGCGCTATGCATGGGCTGGTTCTATCCCTCTACGCGTCAGATCACGAAAAGGTTCATGTCCTTTAGAATTCAAATAAGTTCTGATCAATATTTTTCCTTCAAAAGTTTTCCTTGCTTTTCAGAGAAAAAAAAAAGAAGAAAAAGAACTATGCACACCTTGAGCGAAATCTAGCGGTCCCGTATATTCTGCGCTGTCATTAGATTTGTCATTCATCAACTAAAGCTTCAACAGGCGAATAAGTGAGAGGATGCCACTGCTCCGACTACTAATTTCAACACTTTTCCGTATTTTGGTTACTTTTGAGATAAATCTCGAGATGTGACATGAACCTTTTTGTGAATGACCGGTTGCGAAAGAACTCAAAGAACCATCCTATATCTACTCGGAGGGAGGGGAGCGCGAGTTTTTTTTTTCCTTTTTTTTCCTACTGACTTATCAAACATAAAAACTTACTTTGAGAAACCTGACACAGAACTTTTAACACCGTTCATTTGCGCTCTTAAAATATTGAGCAGTGATTTTACTGGTCAGGGGCGGGGGGGGAGGTGGGGAGTATGAACATCCACACAAGCAGGGGCGCAGGGGCGCAGCTTCGGGGCATGGGAAGGGGTAAGGGTGGAGGTAGGTGGTAGAGGCAGGACTAGACGTAGAAACAGGGGCAGGGCAGGATTTGGAGGGGGGGCGGTCGCAGGGTCGTGGGGCATGGCATGAGCAGCGAGAGAGGCGGCAGAAGGGGGCGGGGGGGGAGAGGGGGTGGGAGACCGCTCTCGGTCACCGAATGAGGCGAGGGGGTCTTATGGCGCGGCCCGGTCCGGCTGCTGGGGGCTGCTGGGGGCCTGTCCTGTCCAACCCCCACGGCCCACTGCATGCGAAAGTTTGACCACACATCAGTCTGTGTGCAGAGAGTGACCGCACGCGTGCGCGCGCGCACACACGGGCGCTCTCCTTTCCACTGCCACCGCGCCTCCCCTCTCTCTTTCTCTCTCCCTCTCTCTCCCCCCTCCCCCTTCCCTTCTTCCTCTCTCTCCCTCCCCCCCCCCACACACATACGCACTCTCGACCCGACACAAGCAATACGGTAATGCAGTCTATGGGGCGTATCACAATTGGACAACGCCCCCCTTCCCCTCGACAGGGACCCAACGACGCAAACCCCTGCATGTCCTCTCCATCCCTCACGTTGGACTTTTTTTTCCCCCGTACTTTTGTCATACCCTTTCTCCCCTTTCTTCTTTTTTTTTCTTTTTTTCTCGTGAGGTCAACGAAGACGCCATTGTGCAGTTAGTAGAATAATTTATGACTGGAACCGGAAGTCCACTGCACTTAAACGCGTTAGTCGCGCCGTCTGCTGCTCGGGGCAGGGGAAGGGTCAAGTACAATAGGGAAATCCAAGAGATGGGGGAAAATGGGCTTTTAGTGGACCATCTTGTGGGCCGCACAGCCGCGACCGGCCGAGATGTATTACGCACTCACCTCACTTCGTTCCTTTCCTGTTCCGCAGGTGGCGTTCCGTTCCTTGCAATCTCAGAGCGCGATTATCCCAATCTCCAAGGACATCAGCTGGCTCGTGAGTAACAATAACAATATTTTTTTTTTCCTCCACGCGTTCAACCTGCAACAAATCAAACAGAGCAATAAGCCGGACCGTATCAGACACGTGTCCAGTCGAAGACGTGTTGCTTTCCCAGCTTCAAAGCGATAGGGCTGCTGAGGCTGCAAAAGGGGACGGACGGGTAAGCCTTGTGCCCCAGCGCGTCCAGAGCGCACACACACACATACATACACACACACACGCGCGCGCGCTCGCGTCATCTTACGTCCTTGTCATAACGTGGTTTCATTTAGGGGATGCTCGCCTGCCATGGAGGGCGGCGGTCTGCCGAGGGGTATAGGGGTGGCGGGGGGTCAGGACGGAAAGTGGTCGGATAGAGTAATCTCAGATAAGGCGTCAATAAACGAAGGGCTGGGCGGCGGCAGACCCGGGCCGCCCCGGGCCCCTCGGCAAGAAATAGGCTGGCGGCGGGGCGGGGCGGGGCGGGGCGGGGCGGGGCGACTGCGCGCCTGCTCCTCCAGGCCTCCAGCGCGCTCCAGTGCTGGAGACTCCAGAGCGAGGAAAGAACCCAAGGAGCGGAGTGGAGGGGAGGGGTAGTCCGTACGTGAGGGAGGCGCAGGGGCGGCAATGAGCGGGGAGTGTAACGGAGTGTTTGGTGACGATTTATAGCATTGTAATAGGGGCGCAGCGCACACCCCGCGCCCCGTGGGGGAGGGCAGGGGCAGGGCAGGGCAGGAGCAGGGCAGGAGCAGGGCAGGCGCAGGGCAGGAGCAGGGCAGGAGCAGGGACCACGCGGGGCAAGGACCAGGGGGGCGCCGGTCCCAGCCCCACACCCCAAGGGGGCCCTCCTTTTTTCCTCCGGCGCCGTTTGAGACAGGACACTCGGCCATAAACCCTCGGCCTTGTTCCTGCTTTCTCTCTCTCTCTCTCTCTCTCTCTCTCTCTCTCTCTCTATCACTCTCTCTCTCTCTCACTCACTCTCGCCCCCGCCCCTACCCCTTCCCTGCCGGCCGCCCCTAGCCCGCGGCGAGATGGGCTAATTCACTCGATGTGTGACTCGATGGGTGTCGCTAAGCCCGGAATAGGTCCGCAGTAGCCGTTTCCGCGTCGAGGACATCGGCCTTACAGAGGAGGAGGAGGCGGAGGGGGGTGGACCAGCCATTGCGCGGGTGGGGCACCCGGGGTGAAGGGACGGGGTGGGGGAGCCTGCGTCCAACCTTCGGTGTGTCATAGCATCTCATCCAAAACGGTTCGGGAAGAAAAATGCCAACCTACGCAGCGGAAAGTATAACCTTCTCGCAAGTGAAACAAGACTGCGAGGCCGTGTCGCGTACGCTACACGCACGGGTGTCTTCTTTTTCCCCGGTACTCGCGCGCCGCGCTGCTCACCATGACGCCCGCCCCGCCCCGCCCCGCCCCGCCCCGCCCCGCCCCGCCCCGTGCGTGGAGAGGCGGCTGCGGTAAATGTAGTGTTGCTTTTAAAACAAGCAATAAAGGGCGGCACCCCGCCCCGCCCCGCCCCGCCCCGCCACGCTACACTACGCGGGCTAACGCAGGGGTGTTAAAACGCAGTAAAATCCGTCCAGCGGCGGCGGCTCCACCACCAGCAGCAGCCAGGCAGGCCTCAGCCCGGCCCGGCCCGGCCTCCCCTCCTGCAACCTCAGGCCTCGCCTGGTCCTGGTCCCTCCTCTGATGTGTGAAGCCCTTCGTTACGCGGTCCTCGGGGCCGAGGCCGAGGGGTGGGGCGAGGCGGGGCGAGGGGGGGAGAGCCGGGTCCCCGAGTAGCGGTGTATGGCCAGCTGATGAGAGGACCTGGCCTCGCAAAAGGCACTGGTGAAAAAAGCGGGTTCCGTTTTCAATTCACGATACGACAATGGAATCGCGAAACGCGTTGCTCGTTCTGACGTTGACGTCACTAACCTTTCTACGTGGAGGAATACTAATCAGAGGCAAACAGGAATATATATATATTTAAAAAAAAATATTTTAAAAAAATTATGCAAATTTTTTTCAACCAAAACAATGACTCACTCATAGTCTCTATTGCGCGGGGCCCTGGAGGCTCCAACAAACTTTCCATCATATCTTCTTTCCTTTTCAATAAGTCGATCTCGGCCTGGGGAATCAAGCCCCCCAGTGCAGCGCGACCCCAGTGCCGGGCGGGGCGGGGCGCGACGGGTCTGCGGACGTGAATCGCTCACTTTTCGTCTGCTTCCCCATCTTCTTCTTCTTCTTGTCCTCCTCCAGCCATCCCTCTCCCCCTTTTGCAGTATTCTGGACCCCATGTCGCCGCGGTAGCATGTAAATGAGCGGCATTGCCGCCGCCACGCCCCGCCCCGCCCCGCCCCGCCCCGCCCCGCCCCGCCCCGCCCCGCCCCGCCCACACCCTGCCACGCCCTGCTAGGCCCAGCCAGCCCGCACGGCCCAGCCGCACAGATTGGGTGCGACCCTCTTTATCTTTCACCCCTTTGACTTCCAAATCAAAACACCTCAAAAGACACGGTAACTGGCAGCCCGGCCGAGCTCGACGCCATCCTACACCTCAGGGGCAGAATTGGGACGACTTTTCGACCTTCGCGACCCGGATGGAGCCAACCTCGGAAAACCAAAATGTAAAGAAGCTCAGATAAAAGAAAGAAAAAACAAATGACAAGCCACAAAGCAACTTTCAAATTTTCTTTCCTCGCGGGAGATTATTTATTTGATTCCAAAAAAATTCCCTGTAAAAAAAAATAATAATGTTATTTTGGAAGACTTAGCGTGTGGGAGGCGGCCCTGGCCGCGCGAATGAGGGAGCGTCTCATTTGGAATTCGGCTTGGAATTAAAGAGTTCCTAGACTCCCCCCTTGATGCCAACTTGCGGGCGCAATGTGTATGGTGATGATATGCCTTTGGAAGTGCGTCGGTTACGGACTCTGTAGTAGTAGGCGGGAGGCCCCGGTGCTCGTGTGTGAGGGTGCGCGCCTGTGTGTGAGTGTGTGTGTGTGTGTGTGTAAGAGCGAGAGAGAGAGAGAGAGAGAGAGAGAGAGAGAGAGAGAGAGAGAGAGGGCGCGCTCAAGGTGGCTCAACATCTGGCCCTGGTTAGGTCTCCGGTTAGGGCAGCCCTCTCCCAGCTGTGGCTTACATTACGATGACATGCAAGGCTCTCGCCTGGCTGTGGCGCCGCTGAGTTTAGAAGGAGAGGAAGAGGTGGTGGTGAAGGGGAGCGGAGGCGGAGGGGCGTGAATATAAAGAGGCCTGAGTACCCATTTCCGACCCGCATTCACAATTTGCCGCCCCTCTCGCCAACTCCCCTCTCTCTCTCTCTCTCCCAGAAGCACACCTTTGCACACACGGGCACACACCACTCCTTTCTTGTTTTTCTTCATTCCTTCTTCATCTTCTTCCTCTTACGCACATCGACTTAGCCTTATTTTAAGTCAAGGCGTGACTTGCAAATCAGTTTCTGCCAGCGGCGCGCGTCCGTTTGAACAAACCCCTCGCGTCGAAGACGTAGCAGCAGCAGCAGCATCAGTAGCAGCAGCAGCCCCGAGAGTGCATTACAAGTGCTCTTATTTTGCTTTCGCACAGGTTTAACGATTTTCTTCACTTTTTTTTCGACACCCTGGCGTCCCTTTATGAACTGCGCCACAGGAAAAGAAAACGATGCAAAAAAAAAAACAAAAAAAGTGAAATGACATTCATAAAGCTGCGTGTAGTGCGTCCGGCTGCTACATTGTGGAGTGTTTTCATTACGGCGTGGCCGTTGACCTAATCCCAGCAGTGTGAATTCAAGATGACATTTTACGACGCCTCGCCGCCCCCCGCCCCCACCGCGTCCAGAAAGGCGAAAGGCGGGGCTCACCGGGGATGAGCCCTGCAAGGAGCGTCATAAAACTGCATAATTATCACCACAGGGAGATGGAGGGGCTCGTGGCTTAGCCAGGGGAGAGGGACAGGACGAGAGCTGCGTACCTGACGTGACGTATAAACACACAACACATCATTCAAATTGGATAGAATTACTAGCAATCGAAATTTAGTTTCAGTACTATATGTTGAGCTGAAAATAAACTGACCATTTCCATTGGCTGAGTGCGCAATTACGATACAACCAAAAATATTTCCACAAGTCTTGCAATTTTTCTACGGACAAGGGTTGTAGACGCAAAGACGTAGTACAATTGTAAACCTTGTTGTAACTTTACGAGGCGAGCCCTAAATTTACAAAAGAGTTCCGCACCATATCGAAGCCCATTCAGAGCTGACATTATTTGTAAATTTCGAAAAAACTTCTGCAATATAATGAATATTGTGCAAATATCAGATGAATCTTGCGACTTTATATACGTCTAAGCTTGAGAAAAATCTCGAAAACTTTCGGGGAAAATATGTGATCTTACAAGGAAACTTCGTCAAAACATTGTGTAAAGCCCCGAGCCCACCGCAAATGCAAGAGTCAGGTCACAGGTCAAACCGAGGGGTAAATAACTCCGAATTTTGATATACACCCCTAATTCAAAATTCACACTAATTCAAACTAATTCACGCGAATTCAAAACTAATTCACGCGAATTAAAAACGAATTCAAAACAAATTCAAGCGAATTTAAGGAATGACCTCAGAAAATACACGCACATCTGATCCAAATTATTCTCTCAATTGCATGATGAAATAGGATTTTTAGTAAATTATTGTGAATGATTTCTATTTATTCCAAATTATTGGTAATTAACTTGCAACTGCGCAAAATAATCACAATTATTTCAATTATTTTTTTAAACTTTTCAGAACCAAAGTTTGCTCTGCAATTGAAAGCGTGGCGTGAAAACATGGAAAATTTTTGCGGCAGTAAACCTCCCGAAGGAGGTTGCGGTTCCCGCCAGGCACAGGGCTTTTACCCCCTGTGGCAGCCAACTGCTTCGGTGTTCCATGGGAACCGGCGCTTTGCTGACTGCGATCCTATCGCGCAATTCGACAGATTTGATCCCCGTACCACCATTGGCCTACCCCTAGAGGTACGAGCGGTGTCAAGGGCGTTAGACTTCCTGATCCCAGTTTCAGAGGCCTTACCTCAGAGGGGTACGCGGGATTCGAACCCACAACCCCGAGTGCCGACACGTAGCCAGAACAGGAAGCGACCCAACGCCCAGAGCCACCGAGCCAACGGCGGTGAGACGTGTTTAACTTCTATTTGACCTGCCATCCAGCTGCGGCCAAAGGGAATGTCAAGCGCGAAAAACACTTTCCCAAGTGGGAGTCGAACTTGGGACCACTCGGTTCGGTGTTGCGCGCTCTACCAACTGAGCCACGACGCCACGATGACTGTACAGAGCGACGGATTCGAGTCGTATTTGCCGTATCCTGCAGCCTCCAGCCAGGAGGACAGGGCAAATACAACTCGAACCCGTCGCACTGTACAGTCATCGCTCTCGTGCTCCATTTAAGTGATAGTTCAGGAATAGACGTTTCCCAGAACCCAGAACGTTCGTTTTGACCATATCCGGTATGAGACAGCACGGCGGCTGAAGATGCGTTTTGCAGCCGTGATTTGTCATACCGAATACGGTCAAAACGACCGTTCTGGGTTCCGGTCCAGATCCATCACTGGGAAAACAAAGGTAGGACTTAATGCCTTTCTATGACCGCGAAATTTTAATGCATTTGCAAAGGCACAAAATTATCCAAAGGGATTAAAATTAAACACCTTTGGGCAGTTTTCATGCCTTTGTAGGGGTGCTAATTTTTAATGCCTTTGAGTCCTACCTTTGTTTTTCCAGGGCATAGGAAAGTTCGATTCAGGGACCTCGCTCTAAATGAGAAAGAATATAAAATATCACTCAAATTAAGTGAGATTGAGGCTGTGAATCCTCACTCAAAATGGGCGAGGTTTACCAGTTATCACTCAATTAGAGTAATGCTTTTGAAGTTATTTCCCTGATCGAACGTTAAAACCAAACCTCGTCCTCAGGAAAGCGAGAAAATTTACAGCAAATTGTTGCATTTACAGTGCCGTCACAAAATTATTTTCAGTAAGGTACTTTTGAGTACATTCTTACATGTAGTTTTGTAATTTTCTTTTAATTTACAGTCCGTTTCGAAATTTAAATCAATAGAATTTGACGTATTGGCGATATTATTTTCCACTGAGTAGAACGCTTTGTACAAGAGAGAGGTGACAGAGGATTCGAGGGCGCACAGGACGAGAGAAAGGGGGGAGAGAGAAAGACAGGAGAGGGAGAGAGCGAGAGAAAGGAAAGGTGCCGGTGTGAAAGCGTGTCTACGGCGCTCCGCGGACATGGCTTGTCGCGCCAGCTGCCTCTCAATGTGAGAGATAGCGCTCTCTCTCTCTCTCTCTCTCTCTCTCTCTCTCTCTCTCTCTCTCTCTCTCTCTCTCTCTCTCTCTCTCACACTCTCCTCTCTACCTCTCTCTGTCCCACAAAGTCAAATCTTGTGTGCGCACTCCGCTAACTTGTCCCCTCCAACCCTTTGGACCGTCAGTCACACCACGCCAGAGGGTGGACATGTTCGCGCCACGCCGGGCCCGTAGGGGAGCGGAGGGGAGGGGAGCGGCGGCGAGGCTAAAATTTTCTGATTTCTCCTGCGTAACGCAGAGCAGCTGCTCGGAGCGCCAACACCTGTCCAGCGCGCTCCAGCTGCTGCAGCAGGAGGAGGGTCCTGGTCCCAATCGTGCGCGCACCGCGCTTGCAAGGGGGGTTATCTGCAACCGTTGTTCCAGGACCGGCGAGGGGGAAACAACTCTGAAATTTTTGTACACCTCGAAATTCAGAAAAAAATCAGAGAAATTCAAGAAAATTCAGAGAAATTCATTTTAAAAAAACAGAAAGATCCAGAAAAATTTACAAAAATTCGCAAAACTTTAGGTAACATTGAAGCAAAACTTCGCGAGAATTCACACAAATTTTAAGATATGTAACACAAAAATTCAGATTTGTTTTCCCTCGTCCAGAACAAAACCGGACAACGTGTGGACACCCTCGACGAGACCGGCTCGTCGTCAATTCGAATTAAGCACGATATATTTTTGCTTTATTTCAAGCAAAGCTCCTATGTAGTTCACTGTGGAAAATAGTCGTAAGTTTACAGGAAAATTTTCCACGAAGTGCAGTTGTAAAATTACAATTGCAAATCGTAAAATTACAAGCACTACATATCGACTTAGAATTCATTCAGGAGAAAAAAAGGTCCGTCGTAAATTTACAACATATTTCGTAAATCACGATTTACAAAATTTATCGTAAATCTACAAAGATATTTTTCACAGTGTTTTCCTGGGAATTTAACATGGGAGCCTATACAAAGCTGCTGGAAAGAAAACCAAGACATCGTGTTCGACGTGTAGAACTTCTGAAAAAAAAAAAAAGAAAAGGAGCGTAAAAAAAACCTTTACGTCCTTGTAAGCCGGCCGGCAAAACTGCTGCAGCACCAGCAAGCAGGACCATGCGAGCGGCGGGACGGCGCCGTGACGGTAGGCAACGCGCCTACACTCCCGACTGCGGGCTTGCCTATCTCTCCAGGCGCTCTCCAGGACAATGCGCACCCCGCGCACACATACACACACATCCAAGTACACACGCAAATGCACACACACACACACACCTGCGGGATGCGGGCGGGCGCACAGATAACGTGCGGAGGGGGGGGGGGGGGCGGTCGGTCGGCTGCTCGCGCCGCAACTCCGCCGCAACCGTCACACCCCGCCTCACCTAGCCCCGCCCCGCCCCGCCCCGCCCCGCCCCGCCCCGCCCCGCCCCGCCCCGCCCCGCCCCGCCCCGTGCTCCCCGCACAGATAACCGCCGGGGCCGGGGCCGAGGCCGTGGGGGCTGGGGGCCGGGCGTTGGCGTAGCGACGGGACGGCCTGCCTGATGACCTCCAGGCCGGGGGCAGGGCACCCCGCCCACCACCCGGCGGCACGGTCTCTGCTGGGGACGGTGCGGTCTCTGCCCTCATTATTTCCACGGCCCGGCCAGGCCCCCCCGCTCCGGTCCGGTCCAGTCCGGTCGGGGTGGTCGGGGCGGGGCCGAGGCTGGGACCGCGCCGTGCCGACCGGTCGAGTAAGGGTCTGTGCGGCGGCGAGGCCGGGGCGAGGCCGGGGCGAGGCCGGGGCGAGGCCGGGCCGGGGCGGCGCACACCTCAGGCCGGCGCCACGCTACGCCACGCCTCGCCACGCCGGGACGGCCGAACGGGCGGACGGATGGGTCGGGGACGAGCAGGACTGTGTGACCCTTCCCTTGTTTGCACAGCCACTGCCCGGCCCGGCCCGGTGCTAAACGACTGCCTGATGTCCATACAGTCCGCCAGAATTGCTTCGCGTCCGTCCGGACGAGATTTAATTGTGTGACTCGGCCGCACGCAGCAGGTCGCCGCCGTCACACTGGTCACGCTGGTCACACCCGCGCGCGTGACGAGAGAGCGCTGCGGAAAAAGAAGCGCTTATGCTGAAAGGTTATCTTTAGTAACAACAAGGATAAAAAATTATTTTGATTCAAATTTACAGAAAATCTGTTGAAGAAATTTCAATAAAACTTTAAATTTGAATTTACAATAATAAATTCTGTAACTTAAGGTAATACTATATAAACATTTTTGTAAAACAATTGATATGCTTTTTCCAGCGATTTTAGAAGGCAAGTCCGTCGCCTGAAAAATATCCCACGTGTTGAGAAATTTGAATCCGCAACATCACTCGATAAATGCTCATGCAAGTTAACTCTGAGGAGCGTCGTCATTTCCGGGTAAAGTGCTCGAGTACAAATGTTCACATTTTCTTCGACACACAGAAATAAAGTTTAGAAGTGCCCCCTCTCCTTTTTTTGCAGTCCACCTTATGAATGCCGGTCCTCGTGTGTGAGGCAAACTTCCACGCTCCTCCACTCTGCGCCTCCCGGTCAAATTCCCATCCATCTCAATTCCTCTCACGCGTTCCGAAGTCGTCCCTCCGCTCCCGCGTGCCCTGTCCGCCCCGCCCCGCCCCGCCCCGCCCCGCCCCGCCCCGCCCCGCCCCGCCCCGCTCCGCCCCGCCCCGCCCCGCCCCGCCCCGCCCCGCCCCGCCCCCTCCACACTCTGCCCCCACTACCCCGTCGGCCCTCCTCGGGGATATATAGGGATTGTCTTCTTATCCATCCCCTTCATTCATTAAGTCACCCTGAATCCGTCACTCGCGCGCCGGCGCCAGGCACAACCCCGCACAGGCGGACCGCTAGCCGCCACCCCCCCTCCCGCCTGCAAGCATGCCCAGGGATCGGTCATGTCAAAGTACATCAGCGGATTCCGTTCTGCTCTCCTGTTTTTTTTTCGCAGTGCCAAGAAGTCGTTGCGCAACAACGTCCATCCTCCGGGAGCAGCTAGTGCCGTGCGGTTCCGGAAGGCCAGACGGAGCCGCGGGCAGCGCGGTGGGGCAGGCCAGTGTGTCGTTTGAAAGGGAAAAGGAGAATTTGTAGTGAGGGGAAATGGGTGGGGAAGAATGCGGAGGATGCGTTTTAGCTTCTGGACCTCGGAGCCCCGACGGCTGCGGCAAAGACTTGCTCGGCCTCGGCCACTCTCTGCTGGACCCCATGCAAATGCCAGGGAAGGCGTGTGCGGTGGGGCGGTGGGGCGGGGTGGGGCGGGGCGGGGCGGGGCGGGGCGTGGCGGGGCGTGGCGGGGCGGGGCGGAAGGGGCGTGCCGAATAGGGGAAAGGGCGAGCGCGAGGGGGGGGGGGGAGGGGAGGAAGGCCAAGACCAACACTCTTATCTCCAGGCTGAGCCGGTCCGGCTGGACATGGCGAGGTAGTGCGAGATTTATTGGGTCCGTGGTGCCCCGCCCCGCCCCACCCCGCCCCGCCCCGCCCCGCCACGTCCGGATAGTACGCGGACACAAAAGCAAATCGCTGAGCCAGACAGTCCAACATCTTTTCGGGGCTTCAGCCCCAAACTAGTAAGCGGCGGGCCGGCGCGCTGGCGAGGCGGGAGCCAGCGGCCCCGCACGCACCTCGCACCTGAGACCCACCCCGCCACCGCCACGCCCCGCCACGCCCAACAGCCACTACAAATGGGGCGACTTTATTGATGACATCGACCGAAAACTTTATGGCATAATCTGTCAATGGAAACCGTTACGGCTGCGTACCTGGTAAAGGTACACTGATATGAACAGAGATGCAGTATTGAAAATAAGGAAAAGGGGAATGCTTTTACACCTGATACGTTGAAGTATGTGGTGTAAATTTCGACAAAGTATACTCTCCTACGATATTTACTGACATCATCGTTTCTAGGAGGGGGAAAACCACATCGAAAAGTGAGGAATAAGTTTTGGTATTAATTAAGCAAAGAGGGATAGTGACATTGTTATGTCAGACTGTGAATCAAAGTGTGCTCGAGGATGATTGCCTTTTTCCCGTCACTTAAAGGTGTATTAAAAAAAAAAATTGTTTGCTGCGGTAAGCGAATAAAGTCAGGTTGCCTACTTATTGAATTCGCTCACCTGTAAGTTTGCGAAGTTTTATGCGCACACCCGAGCGTCATCTGAAAGTGAGCAGATTGCCTCACTCATCTACAGGTGCGAGCGACATTAGTGCACAAAGGTTCAATAGCCTTCCTTGTCAGACATCTTTAAAGGCAAACACTTTAATGCTTGGGGAGTCCGGCCCGCCGACATTAGGTTGCTGGCAGCCTGGGCCCCGCTGGGCTGGGGAGGTTTATTAATGTCCTGGACACCTCGACCCTGGGACGGCATCGACTCGTCACGCCCGGAGTCCAGAGACCCCCCGGGCGGGAGGGGGGGGGGGAGCAGTCCGGGAGTGGTAAAGCACCGGCCCCCATAGGCTACTGCTGCTGCTTCCGGAAAAACAGGTGTTCCACTCGGCAGGCCCCGGACCCGGCCAAAGCCCGCCGCCCAGCACTTCCAAGGTGTAATTGAGATAAATCTGAGCGAGGTCGGCGTGAGACCGAAGCGAGGGCTTAGGGCGTCACACTACGACACCGCTGCGGTTGCCACTCCGACGCTTTTTCCTGGAGAGGAGAGAAGCAAGAGGGACCCTCGTTATTAAGTGTGCTTAAGTCACTGTTAGTCCCCCGCCGGGAGGAGAAAGGGACAAGGACGGGGACAGTGAGACGTGGAAGGGTTGGAGAGAAAGAGATGGCTGAAGTGCGGGTGGGGTGGAGGGAGGAGGACGGACGGCAGTACAGCGCTTCCGGAGAAGCAGCGCCCCGAGGTGCCGCTTTTATACACACCTTGACTTGACGTGGTCGAGGGTCAGGATCAAATCTCATCACCGGAAACAAGCAAAGAGACAGAGCCTTCTGCTGTTGCTCTGCTCTTCCCAACGAGAATGAGAGAGAGAGAGAGGGGGGGGGGCGCTCACGTTAATTAGACTGATTTTGGGGGCGGCATTGCGAGAGGAGCTGGCGTCGCGCCCACCCTCGCAATAGTTTTACAGGGACAATGCGAGCACTCATACAGGCTGTAGAGGGCGCTGCCTGGGAAAAATAATGAATTTCTTCCGCTTCACCGCCGCGCGTGTCAGCGGTCTGGACCTGGAGGCTGCAGCGGGTGTTAGCCCGTCCGCACGAGATGCCCTCGAGATTGTCGAGAGCCGCGCGAGATGGAATGGGATGGCGCCGTCTCTGTCTCTCTCTCTCTCTCTCTCTCTCTCTCTCTGTCTCTCTCTCTCTCTGCCCCTCCTCACCCCCTCCTCTCACCGGACACAACTTTACGGCATGCACGGCGGCGAGCTTTAGGCCCTTCATTACACACGCGCGCACCGCTCCGCGGCTGCATGGTTAATGGTCAGCCACGCCGCAAATAAAATTCTTAAAAACATTCAAGAGAGCAGCAGATATTGCGGAGATGCATTTGCGTTAAACTTTTGGCAGAGCAGCGGAGAAACGAAAAGAAGCCATCGGAAGGCGTCCAGCAGCGCCTCGTCTCTCCCCGGGACACTTAGCCCTCGTGTCGGTATGATTGTCGGCACGGCCCAGTCTGGTACATAAATAATATATAGATAATATATAGATATATTTTGGCCAAAGAAGCGACGAAGGAGGCGCCCCCCGCGCGAAAGGGCCCTCCTAAGATATACTGACCAATAAAAATGGCCCAACTGCAGAACCAATTGAAAAAAAAAAAGAAAAAAAGATGTACGTACGTGAACTGTATGTAATCTCCATCGAAACCGACAAACAGGGCGATATTTCCAGATATATTTCTGTGCGACCCGAAGCACGGGTCGTGGGGCAAGAGGGGAGAGTGAAGGGGTGGGGCCGGTCCACTCCGCCTCGCCCCGCCTCAACCCGCCCCGCCCCGCCCCGCCCCGCCCCGCCCCGCCCCGCCCCACCTCGAGTCGTAAAGTGGGCCTGGCGCTTATATTAAGGTTGCGGGGCTCCCCTTCCCCGCCCCGTCGGCCTCCTCCGCAAAATGAGTGTTTGAACAAGATCCGGCCGACCACGGGGCGCGGCTGCACCGCAGCGACCGACCAAGGCCGACCCTCCGGCGCGGCGGGAGAGTTTGAATAAGATCCAGCCGCTGCTGCACGGGCAACTCCGATATCGCAGGAGGAAAAAAGCTTCAAAATTGCACTGTGAGGTACGTTAGTACCAAAGAAACGGGCGGCCGGTGCCCGTCCAACGCACCGCACAGGCCGGTTAAACTACTGTCCTCTCAAAAAGTCTCGGCTCTGGAGGGGAAAAAAAATAGGCCGCGATTAGCTGCTTTCTTAGCCAAGTAGGGGGGCTTGGCGGCGAGGAGCACAAGTGCAAATCAGAGAGGGCGCTGAGCTGCTACCCCTTTGGGTCCGAGGGTGGCGGGGCGGGGCAGGGCGTGGCGGCCGGGGGCCAACATGTGTAAGAAAAGGGATGCCATGATATGTGGGCCTAGCGGGAGTGGACCACCCCAAGGGCCCGGCCCGGCAGGCCAGGGCGGCCAGGGTCCTTGGGTCCCGCTGCGAAGGTCCGCGTATACGGCGTGGCGCGGCGGGGCGGGGTGGGGCCGGAGTGTGGGCGTGTTTGCTAAGGCCTTGGACGGGGCCGACCCCAGCGGCACCCCGAGGCTGTTTGAGCGCGCGGCGTGGCAGGGCGGGGCGGGGCGGGGCGGGGGCCCGAGCCGGGGATACAGGAGCAAGGGGTGGCTTAGCCTCGGGGCTGACCAGCGGTCAAGCGCACTGCAAATGGATCGAGAAACATGTTTTCACGCCCGTTTCGTCGGCCCTGCCCCGCCCCGCCCCGCCCCGCCCCGCCCCGCCCTTCCCGCCTCTCGCTCCCACCTGTGACCTGCCCGGGCCAGGCCACCCCTCCGCCCCGCCCCAACCTCACCGCGGGTGGGCCGGAGGCCGGACCAGGCGGGGCGGGGCGGGGTGGGGCGGACCGCTGGTCAGTCAGGTGGACAAGGCGCCGACGTGATTTGGCTGGCTAAGACAGGGGGTTGCGCAGGGCGGGGCGGGGGGCGCCAAGCTGTCCGAAACAATTGGAAATGCGAGGCAATGAGGCGCGCTGTCGTGAATGTGAAGTGGCCGCCACAGCTGCCCTGCCCGTGTTCTCCGACGGAAATGCCAGCAATTTCCCCAAGACGTCCGCTCGGCCGGCCACAAGAACGGGCCGCGCGGCGGCGCGCGATTTTTACCCACCCCTCCGCTCAGCTCAGCTCGTCCCTGTTTCGCTCCCTGCTCTTCTCACCTCGGCCGTAAAACCGCGTTACCCCTTAATAAAAGCGCCATCCGCAAATATTTACTCTGGGAGCGAGGTGCGCGGGGCGGGGCGCGGGGAAGAGAGAGGGGGGGGGCGGGGCTGAACAGAGAAGAACGCAAAGAAGGTCGCCAACAAGGGTCGGCCCATCGCTGGAATGCGGGCGGCTGTGGAGGGAGGTGGGGCGGGGCGGGGCAGGGCGGGGCGGGTCAAAGGCGAGTGAAGCCCGCTTCATTCTAGGATGAGAACGCCCCCATCACTACTCGGACATCGCAGAGATGCGGGGGAGAGGGAGGGGGGAGGGTATGACGTATAGGCACCGCGGGAGTTTATTCGTACTCGGCCATTGCATCAGGTAGAGACATCAAATAACGTGACTAAAGTGTGTGAGAGAGAGAGAGAGAGAGAGAGAGAGAGAGAGAGAGAGAGAGAGAGAGAGAGAGAGAGAGAGAGAGAGAGAGAGAACAGTAAACTCAACAGTCTTCCTGCTGGCCCTGCTGGCATGTCGCAGTCCTGCTTGCGGCCCTGCAGGACCCCGCTCAGCCCGCCCCGCATTGTCTAGCGGCTAGCCGAGGCCGGGGCCGAGGGCCGCACCGGGCCGGGCAGCATGGAGCCGCGCGGTGCGGGCGCGTATTAAGGCGAGGTGGGGCGGGGCGGGGCGGGGCGGGGCGGGGCGGGCCGAGCTGCCAAGCAGCATCCTTTGAAGCGCTCTGCTCCACAGGACTTCCCGTTCGCGAGATCAAAGAGCGCGAGTGAGCGAGAGAGGCCCAAAGTCCTGCGCTGCCCTGCGCTGCCCTGCGCTGCCCTGCGCTGCCCTGCGCTGCCCTGCGCTGCCCTGCGCTGCCCTGCGCTGCCCTGCGCTGCCCTGCGCTGCCCTGCGCTGCCCTGCCCTGCGCTGCCCTGCGCTGCCCTGCGCTGCCCTGCGCTGCCCTGCGCTGCCCTGCGCTGCCCTGCGCTGCCCTGCGCTGCCCTGCGCTGCCCTGCGCTGCCCTGCGCTGCCCTGCCCTGCGCTGCCCTGCGCTGCCCTGCGCTGCCCTGCGCTGCCCTGCGCTGCCCTGCGCTGCCCTGCCCTGCGCTGCCCTGCGCTGCCCTGCGCTGCCCTGCGCTGCCCTGCGCTGCCCTGCGCTGCCCTGCGCGAGGGCTGAACAGCCGCGTCCGTCCGGCTGCACTCGCCGCATTACCTCGTTACACTCACTCGCCGCGCCGTTGTTGTGAATAATCGCGAAAACGTAATGTGTGAAGGCAGTCATTATTTACCTGAAATATTCAGATAGAGCGGGGAGAAAAAGTATGCACATAGACTTGTTCGTAGCTTGGAGTAGGGCAATGTGACTAACGTAGCAACAAAAAAAAATGCGCGATTTTTCGTTTTTGTTTTTTTTCCTTTTTTTTTTTGCCGTCGGGCGTTTAGTGATCATGAAACAGTGCAGTGGGTCTACCTACGCAATGGGCGACGGCATCTCAAGACTGGAGCGAATAGGCAAACCCGCCTATCGTTACGAGCTCTCTTCAACACCCGGTACCACACACGCACACACACACACACACGTGACCAATTGTAATGTCTCGAAAGCGTATACGTACAATGAACGCGCGTCACGCGACAAAGAGATTTCCGTCCCCCCCCCCCCCCCCCCCCCCCTCCGGCTCCCAGAAGCAGAAAGCAGTACGCAGCGGGAGCGTATGACCGCGCAGCGCTATGATGTCGCATTGGACCCGAGCGTTAGTGTCGACGCGGACGTGGCGCCAAATTCAAATGGCACAAAGAGGCCCCATACCCGCGGTACTTGGCGCAGGGCCGGGCTGCGCGGGGCGGCGTTCACACGGGCGCACGGCGCACGCACGGAGAACAAAAGAGTATGTGATTAGAGCAGGCACTTTGGGGCGCCCCGCCGCGCCCCGCCGCGCCCCGCCGCGCCCCGCCGCGCCCCGCCGCGCCCCGCCGCGCCCCGCCGCGCCCCGCCGCGCCCCGCCGCGCCCCGCCGCGCCCCGCCGCGCCCCACAGCGCGAGGGCTTCCGCACAATACACGGCGTGGCGTGGTGCGCGGCCGGGGACACACACGCGCCGCGCCGGGGCCGGGGTTAGTGCGAGGGGCTCAAGACGGTATTTTCGATAAAGGGGAGTGGATTCGACACGACACCGGCGCTGCTCTCCCGCTGCTCGCCCGGGCGAAGGGCTTAGTGAAAGGCTTCGTCTCGGGGCGGGGCGGGGCGGGGCGGGGCGGGGGATGCTGATGACGGCCTGCGAAATCCTGCGCGCCGCTGCTGCTGCCGCCGCCGCCGCTCTGCGAAGAAAGGCTTTTCAAAGGGGTGGCTGGGTATGTGGAGGCAGGGAGGAAGGGGGTGCGGGGGGGAAGGTCGTAAAATGGCTTCCGATTACATTCTCATGTACATGACCGAGAGCATCCAGGCAGGCGGGGCGGGGCGGGGCGGGGCCGCCAGGGGTGCCCGGGCCCGGCCGTAATCGCCTCGAGGCAACGGCAGCGGGGGTGGGGGGTGGGGGGGGAGAGTGTGTCAGTCATCAGCCCGGGCATACACTGGGCTGCTGGGCTGAGGGATAATGACTCGCCTCGCCACATGCATATCAGCAGCATGACTGACTCTCGCGTGCAGTCATTCAACTTGGAAAAACTACGCAATGTGTTGTTGTGTTTTTTTTCCGGCAAAATCAACGACGCACTGCGGGTTTTGTATGGGAGAAGAAGATTCTCATACATTGCTTTCCCCCTCTGCTCCCATCAGCCTCCAGCCCTCCGGCAGGGCACGCCCGTCTTTCTTTAAATTTCTCGACGCCGGAAATGAAGCCGCCTGGGCGCGCCCCCGCTCGACAGTCCGTGTCTCGGACCCGCCGAGCCACTCAGCACCGCCAGAGGCCGGCCAAACGACCGGCAAACGACAGCAGCGCGAGGGGAAAATAAAAGGTTTCAGCAGGGGGAAAAAAAACCTGACGGCCGCACAATAGAATGAGACGTTCCAACGCATTTAAAACTTAAATTCTTCTCCGCCGCCTCCCGTCCCGTCCTGGGGACGCACGGTGACCGCTTGCCCAGTGGCCGGCCCGGCCCGGACCGCCCGTTCGACAAGTTATCTTCTCTTTCCTTTTCTCTTTTTTTTTCCCCTCCCTCTCCCTGCCTCCCAGCTTCGACCCCCGCCACATCCATCCGCCGGGATGGGACTCAGGGGTGTTGGAGCACGTATACTGAGCGCGGCATGCCAGGGGCGGGCGGGGCGGGGGGTATAGTCCCGTCTGGTCAAATCCGGTCAGGGGCCTGGCGTGGGAGGAAGTTGCGAGACGGGGGAGGGAGGCTGCGGGAGGGAGAGAGCGAGAGAGAGAGAGAGAGAGAGAGAGAGAGAGAGAGAGAGAGAGAGAGAGGGGGGGAGGGAGAGAGAGAGAGAGAGAGAGAGAGAGAGAGAGAGAGAGAGAGAGAGAGAGAGAGGCAGAGAGGGGGGGGAGGAGGGAAGTGCAGCGAGGGAGAGGGTGAGCGAAGACGGGGGCGGTGATAGGGACGAGGCTGTCATCGCTGACAACTGGACATCCTCCCTCTCGAAAGCCACCCACGGCTAAGACAATGATAAGATGAAGACGTGCGGGTCCCTCAACCCTCGCCCCGCCCCGCCACGGCACGCCCCGTCGCTCTCCTAAGGGACGGCCGGCCCGGCCACCGCCACCGGTAGTGGGGGCGGAACCCTCTCGAGACAAAATGAGAACAGTGCTCTCTCTCCCAAGGGCAGTCAAGGTGTCAACCGTCACCCGGTAGGCGGGGCTGGAGCTGGTGGCCGGAGAGGGGCCGGGAAGTGGATTTGGGGGGGGGGGGGGGGGTCGCATCTGGGTTGGTATTGTACGCGCAACGTTTCTAGGAAGAGAGTGATAATCCACAATCTTTGAAAAAGAAAAGGGACAAGAAAAAGAAAGAAAAACCAGCCAACCCGCCGATTGGATTTGAAAGCAGATGATACTGCAAAGAGACATGTTAATCTCTGGAGAGCGTTTGGTGCGACAGCTTCGTATCATTAATAAGCTCACTGAAAATGTATGAGTACTAATTATCAGTCCCATACGAGTGAGAATTTTAGGGCAATTTTATTACTCTATGCAGAGTGAGAAAAAATTTTTCCTCGCTCAATTTGAGAAAGAATTTTGTAACCTCGCCCTAAAAAAGTGAGCAGGCTAAATAATCCTCACCCAAATAGAGTGAGACTAAAAACTATATTGCTCGAAGAGGCTGAGGTTAAATATTTCTCAGTCCATTTAAGCATGGAATAAGTGTCCTCACCCATTTTGCGTGAGAAATTGGATTCGAGGGTTTGCAGCAGTGCTAATGCCAGTCCAGTAAAGTGGTATTTCCTAGACCTCGACTCGAAGCTCGCAGCACATCGTGGCAATTATAGCGCGCTTATACCCCTGACACACTCGCTGCACGAGAGTGCAAAGCAAGCAGAAATATAATCTTACATTCACAGAGCAATAGTTACTTAAGCTTAGCCTAGCTATACTTACATGTCTTTTTTTTAAAGCGTTCCTTTTTTCTTTCTACTATATTCGCTGAATGGGTGAACACGCCGAGAGAAACTGATATCTCCGACAGATTATTTCCTAAGCCCTCGTACAACCTACACCTGGCTCAGCGCGGACCGCCCCCGCTTGCCCCACTCCTCAACACCGGATCCCCTCATATTCCTCCACGCAAAGCGCAGCTTGCATTATAAAAACACCCCCCCCCCCTCCCTTAGCCGGGCTCATCCGTTTGCAAAGCGGCTGAGGCGGCGGGGCGCGGCGGGGCGGCAGCAGGCGCTCAAACGGTGCGGTGCACCCCTGTGTGCGCCAGGCTAATATATACCTATACACTTTTTCGTAATAATAGAGTTTAATATTTCCGGCGGCCCAATACGCCGGCACACGCCTGTTCCTGCCTGTTCCGCATGGAGACCTATCCAGAAAAATATGGATGCGGAGTTGGGGGAGGGGGCTGTCGACGCTAAATGCAGTCAAAGATAACAAGTATGCGGGGTGAGCAAAGGGCAAAAGAAGGAGGCAGTGCACAATGTGCACAATTGGGGTTCCTTGGTGTAACCGATGCCATGCCTATAGCAGCAGAGCTCTGGTCGCCCGCACCGGGAAAGCCGCAAAAAAAACCGAGGGGGAGGGTGTATCAATGTGTATACAATGATTTTTTAAACTTTTGATTTTTTTTTCTATTTTTTTTAAACTTTTAATTTTGAATTTTCGCTTGACTTTAAAAGGAAAATTTCAGTTTTTGATAAATTTTGATCTTTTTACACAGCTATTTCTGCCTTTTTTAAATTTTCAATTTTATTAAATCATTTTTTCTCGATTTTTCGGATTTTTTGGAATCTTTCTTCTTGATTTTTTTGTTTGTTTGATAATTTCTTTTATAATTTTTTTTTATCTGATTTGTTTGGGACCGTACAATGATTTTTCGAAGTGATCCCCCCTACCCCCTCGCAGGAAACGAAGGCAACCCCCTCACGCTTCACGCGCAATAGGAATGATTAAGGGCGCTCTGCGCTGAGGGGCACGGCTCGATTCAGTCGGGTTTAGGAAGGTCGATCTCGGGCTGAAGCGGGGCTGGAGCGGGGCTGCGGATGACAGAGGCTGATGGCTGATGAGCCAGCCCTGCCCGGCCCGGCCCGGCCCGGCCGATCCCTGATTTATTTCCCCCAGACGAGCTCCACACACATCCAACAAATAAGACGTCTGGTATGCAAACGAGGCTGGGCCGCTGCGCCTCGCCAGATCCGACCTGGAAGCAGCAGGGCTCAGCAGCAGCGCGGGGAGGCGTGCATCAGCAGGCAGCCCATCAGTACGACGAGGATTGGGGGGAAAACAAAAACACAGAAATCAACAAAATACAGAAATGCTTGGTGTGGAATCATCAGTTTACAGTTTACACCGCGAGGGGTCCATCACTCGGTTAATGAGAGCGCTCACTTTTACCGAGATTACCGCACTGATTGCCAACAGTTTTTGGAAAAAATTTCAAAGAAACTTTGAAGTTTTTGTTAGTTTTTTTGCACAGTGAAACGAGGAAAAACGCGCGCGCGCGCAAAAAAAAAAAGGTGATTTTTGGGGATACGACCAGTTATTATTGGACAAAGCGCACACAAGATTACCAGAGTGCTGTACTCGTGGGGAAATGAGCTCGGATAATGGGCGCTCTATCCGTAATAAAGGCGTACTAGTATGCGTAATACGAGCGTAATAGCCAATATTCTCCATATTTCACTCATTTTTGGGTGGTTTTGGCTGTTTTTTGACTGTTTTTGGCCAAATCTATAAAATTTCGGAACCTGTTACAGCGTAATGGACGTAAAGGTCGGGTCACAGATTTTAAGAGTAAATTTCCCCTCGGCTCTACCCCTCGGTTCACACGCACGGCAGTGTGTTTGCCGTCCACGAATAAGGTTCTAAGAGCCGGAAAAAATAATGGAACATAGTATAATGAAAAATGTGAAAAAAGAGTCGTTTTTTCGGTTTTGATTAAAATGATTTCACCAGAATTTCTTTTTCGGGGGAGGGGGGGCGGGGTATGGCTTGGCACGATTGTACAGGCCGAAACGTAAAACGAGTGATTTTGTTCTAACTGCAATTTTTTCCTCGTGTGCGGGTAGTTTGATCATAACGATGGCCAAAGTGGCGAAGGAGAGCAGGAAACACCACGAGAAAGAGAAAGGCGCGCGGCGGGAGGGGTGGGGGAGGGCCGCTCCCAGCCTGCTGGGCCCAGCCCGGCGAGGCGCGCGCTTCCGTTATGATTGATTTCGAAGACGAGGCGCATTTGACATGTCTTGAAATATTGAAAGGAACTTCTGCAGCGAATGCGTCCCTCTCCTCTCCCCCTATCCGACCACAGCCAGCGGCGGCGCGGCGCTCGGCAGCCACCCCAGCCCCACCCCCGTGGCCACAGCCCCGGCGGCCGGCGCCTTCACTTTAAAGCTCAAAAGGGCCGTGTCCCCCGCAAAAGCTCATTCATGAAATATGGTTTGGCAGCAGCAGCGGCAGCAGGAGCAGCGGGAGCGGGAAACTGTCATTCCGCCTGCCACTGATTCGCGGCGGCGGAAACACCCTGCCACGGCCACGGCACCCTCGAGCCATTGATAGGTTCGGGGAAAGCAACGCTGGTGTCGGTATGTTGCAAAACAAAAAAAACACACACACAAAAATGGTTCCAGGTGAAACTTTTTAAACCAATCCCTGCAAAACATTGTTTTTATTCTTTCTCTTAGTTTTTGTGGGGGGTCCGCAGCACACGGTGTGCAGTAAATTACTATACAATCCCCAACCCCTCCTTCGTTACCGTTATCGTTACACAAGGGAAATAAGAATTATATAAAGCGTTTCGTAGGAATAGAAATTCTTTGCCTCAATCTGGTCCTCCCCACTACCTCGAACCGATAGCGCGGGCAAAAGTTTCCGAGGTTTATCTTGTACCTCATCTTGTGAAGGGGTTTGCGAGCCTCGCGTCCGCTGAGGTTTGCACTGCAAACCCGACGGGAAGGCAACCTTAGCCAAGGTAGAGCGGGCGTTGTAGGCTGCCAGCGGGCACAGGCGGGGTGCGGGGTATATATATATGTATAGGGGTTCAGTAGGGATGAGGGGGCGGAGCAGCGGAGCAGCCGCACTGTTTGGGGGTACGGCCGCCCATTCCAGTCTCTCCCGCGGCCATTCTCCTCGCACCCCTTACCGCCTCGCATTCCCTCCCCATTCTCGCAAACTTTCTCCCAACTCTCCCGCGTGCGCTCTTTCTGCCTCTCACCTCTCGTTCGCTTGGGGCTCCCCCCCCCCCCACCCCTCCTACCTCCTCGCCCACTCCAGCTCCCTCATCATACCCCACCGCCTCCTATTCGAAACGCAATTTCTGATGTCCCCAGTCGCCCTTTTCCCCCTCAGTTTGCCAACGTGATCCATTTTTCAATTTCTGTTGACTTGTCGAAAATTAGAGGTATTCTTTGCGGGCGCCGCCTCGCTCCGCACAGCCAAATCGTCCCCAGCGTATTGCAATACGTCGCGACCGTCAGCAGCCCCGCCCTTCCCGACTCCCCGATGAGCGAGCAGGGGGTGCGAAGCGAACTCCATCTGTAGAGACGAGACGCCTCTCCTTTCTGACTTTCCATTTACTCCAGCGGTCGGGCGAGGTGGGGTGGGGTGGGGCGGGGTGGGGTGGCGAGGTCGGACCGCCCGGCACGCCCCGCCAGTCTTAGGGTTGTCTTTGAGGCTCCGCGGCGCCCTTTGCGTCGGCATTCATAGCTGGCATTCCGCGGTGGTCAGCCGGCGGACCAGCTCGGCGGGGCGGGGCGGGGCGGGGCGGGCGCAGCCTGGACAGCAGGGGACCAGCCCAGCCGCAGTGCACACTGACCGCGGGCGCGGCGGGCAGCAGACTGATTCCGAAGAGCACTCTCGCGCCTCCGCCCTTGTCGCACTCATAGAGCCCTGCTGTCCCCGACATAGGGCTCGGCTGTAGGTGCGACAAGGAGCGAGATGCGAGAGCGCTCTTCGGAATCAGTCCTCTGCTGGACCCGGCGGACCCGGCCGAGAGGAGCTGCTGGGCGGGGAGCGTGGGGAACTAGCTGCGGCTAGGTGTTCCAGCCAGGGGGTGCCGTGGCCCGGTGCTGCGGACGCATGGTAGGGGGCAGAGCCTGCTCCCAAGTCCCAAGCCTGCCCCTACCCCCTACTCCTACTCCCTCGTGTTTTATTCCGTTGCAGCCGGAAGGCCTTGGCGGGGTGGGGCGGGGTGGGGGAGGGTGGGGCGGGGGAGCGGCCGCCTCACCGCGGGGCACATTGGCTGCTTGGTTTGGTCGCAGTGCGGAGTTCGAATTTCGCTCAGGGCGAAACAGAAGGGTTTTGCTAGAACGCTGAAGGGCTGTTGCCAAACTTTGGTAACAGCGAGCGCGAGAGGGGGGTGCGGGGCAGGCCAGTATTCTCGCGGTCCTGAGAGGCCAGGGCAGCCCCCACACGGGGGCGGGCAGGCCTGGGGAGGGAGGGACAGAGACGGAGATAGGTAGAACCTCGCCCCAGGGTGTGGCGGGGCGGGGCGGGGCGGGGCGTGCCGAGACCGCCACCATGTGTCTGCGCTCTCCTCTTCGCACGGCCGAGGCGGGGCGGGGCGGGGCGGGCCGAGCCGCTGTACCGCCCGGGGGCAGGAGGGCCGGGCAGGGCAGGGCAGGGCAGGGCGGCGGGAGGGTAGGTGCAGAGATACGTCATTCTCTCATCGAGCCAAGACGCCCGGTCCGCCAGCCCTTATCAATCGGTGACGGGGGCGGGGCGGGTGCGGGCGGGCAGGGCAGCCTCTCTCGCAAGCCAGGCCCGGCCCTTGCCAGGCCCGCCCCGTCCCGCCGGGCCCTTGGGCCATTGTTTTGCGGCCCTTTCTCTCTCTCTCTCTCTCTCTCTCTCTCTCTCTCTCTCTCTCTCTCTCTCTCTCTCTCTCTCTCTCTCTCTCTCTCTCTCTCTCTCTCTCTCTCTCTCTCTCTCTCTCTCTCTCTCTCTCTTTCACTCTGGCCCGCAGCCCGTGTCCATTTATTAGTCCATTAAGACCAAGGCGAAGGCGGCCCGCCCCCGCCCTCCCCGGTGACATGCTGATTGTACGCCTCAACCCGACCCGACGGGGAGCCAGGCTCGCGGGGACACCGCGCAGAGAGAGGGAAAGACAGAAAGAGAGAGGGGGGAGAGAGAACAGGGGAGAGAGAGAGGGAGAAAGAGAGAGAGAGAGGGGGTGAGTGAGTGAGTGAGTGAGTGAGTGAGTGAGTGAGTGAGTGAGTGAGTGAGTGAGTGAGTGAGTGAGTGAGTGAGTGAGTGAGCGAATGAGTGAGCGAGCAAAGAAGTACCTCTTCCACGCGACAAGTTTGACTTCCAGCGCGACAACCTGGACCGAAAGGGGGGGGGGGGATCACTAATTCAAAATGTGTACTGTATTTTTTTTTTTTTTACCTGTAATTTTTTTTTGATAGTTCAAGGAAAATTGCCGTCACTTTTTCATAAATTTTAATCTTTTTACCCCTTTATATGAATTTAAAAAAGAAATGAGTATGTTTTGTTAATTTCCTCTTGAGTTTTTGGATTTTACTGTATTTTTCTTCTTGTTTGTTTCTGTTATTTTAATTTTTTACTTGTTTTTTACGATTTTTTTTTTTTTTTGAGGGCGTACAATGATTTCTCGAAGTCACCCCCCCCTCCACCGCGACCTGGACATAACCTAACTTGTCGCCTCATCAGGCCAGAAGGACGGCCGCTCGTCCTCCGTGGCTTGCGTCCTCGTCCCAGTCCTCCGCGCCGCCGTTCGTCCCTCTCTCGTCCTGGTCCTCGCGGGCTGGCATCGTGTCCTCGCTCGCCCCGCTCCGCTCCGCCCTCACGTCCTCGTATCGGTCCTCCGTCCGCACTGACCCTCCCCTCCCCTCCCCTCAGCCTGCCCATGGTTATCGGCAATGAAAATACGAGTGCCCCATCTGTGACACGTAGCTGCTCCGAGGCGGCGGTCCGGTCCGGGCAGGATCGCTCTCCTGCCTCCGTCCTAGTCGCACTCATGCGGCACTGCCCTCCCCAACATGGGGCACCGCCATAGGTGCGACAAGGACGGAGGTACGAGAGCGATCTCCGGA
The DNA here is from genome assembly GCA_029379305.1 of Frankliniella fusca. Classification (NCBI taxonomy): domain Eukaryota; kingdom Metazoa; phylum Arthropoda; class Insecta; order Thysanoptera; family Thripidae; genus Frankliniella; species Frankliniella fusca. Next base: position 131,849 of record JAHWGI010000970.1, read on the forward strand.
ATGAGACGGCAGCAGCAGGATGGGGAGGCGGATAGCGAGAGGAAACGGGAAGAGAAGGAGGCGCCGCGCCGCGCATCAACAAAGAGACGGTAAGTGAATGTGGTAAAAATGTCACGTTTTTCATTCCGTCCGAGATGAAAGGGCGCTGGCTGGCGCCGTGGCCTGCAGCAGAGGCGCCTCCTCCTCCTCCTCCCCGTGCATCCGCAGCGCTGCCGAGCTCAGCCCGCCCCGCCGCACCCCGCCCCGCCCCGCCCCGCCCGCTACTGAGATAAGAACACGAGGGGCGGGGCGGACCACAGATAAAGAGGTGCGGCAGGAAACATGCCACTGAAAAATTGCGTGTGTGCGCGTGGAATTGGTACGGTGAGGGCTGCTCACCCCTGCCACGCCCCGCCCCGCCCCGCCCCGCCCCGCCCCGCCACTCCACAACCTGTTGCGGGCCGTGAGGACGCGTGTCGGGCAGTCGGTCGGGTGTTCCTCCTCCCCCCCGCCCTCTTCCCCCTCTCTCTCTTCTTTTTTATGCCCCTTTTGAAACCCGAAACGGTCGAGCGGGGCGAGGCTCAGGAGAGGGGAACAGAATGGGTTAAATAAGTGAAAGGATTAGATTGTGGCAGGCCTGGGGCGGGGCGTAGCGTAGTAGCGTCGCGGGGCGGGGTGTTCCGGAAGGCGAGAAGGCGTGCATGCACCCCCGTGTGTCAGGTGGGGGGCCCGAATCAAATTAGGGACTGTCAGCATACGAGATTTAATTTTTTTTACGCTGCGTTTAACGAACCTCTGAAGTTTAAACACTTGCTTACCATGGAAAAAAGAAGAATTTTGAAAATGATCTTTTTTAAAATAAATAAGAGAATGAGTATCATGTAAGACTCAAATGTCACCCAGCAGGCCAGCCAAAACAAGACCGCCTTGATGTCCACTCAAACAAACAACAAACAAGAACCAAAAAATTGGCACGGCTTTAATTTCGGAAAGAAAGTAAAGTGATGTTGTATGGGCCTTCAGCACCCAATTATAAATTTTACTGGACAGACCATTCCCCGACCAGGCTTCTCCGCTCATGATGCCGTATAGTTTCTCTCCCAAAATATTTAGGTGGATTGGATTTGGTTTTGCAACAGAGTACCTCGAGAGTACCGGTACGAATGTAGTTTTGGGGTCTGATTGTGCGCGGTATTCCGGTCTCTCGAGCGGCCCGGCCCGGCCCGGCCCGGCCCGGCCCTCCTGGCCCGCGGGGCTTACCGGTTCCGGTTCGATTTCTCCCCGGGTCAGTTCCGCCCTGCTCGCCTCCGCGCGTGTGGTGAGTCCGCCGAACCGGAAGCCGAAGCTATCCCGCCGACACACCAGGGACACACGATGGGCGCTGCGAGTGCGCACGGCGGCCACCCATTCAATGCCCTGCTGCCGACTTATTCCGAAGAGCGCTTTCCTCGCTCAGTCTCTCTCGCACTCATGGGCTTCGCCGTATAGGTGCAAGAGGGACAGAGCGAGGAGAGCGCTCTTTGGAATAAGTCGGCTGCTGCTGCACCACGGTGATCAAAAGTGAGCAGGGCCTGGCGCTCAATAGACTCGAAACGACTTTCTGTAAGACACACAAACGACTGTCTTTGACGCAAGTACCGCGCGCACATCGCACAACAAACTCGTGCCGCGTAAAGTACCGCAGACACAAACGAGCACAGCACGGCGCGCGACCCTCCACAGCGGAGCAGCAGCAGCAGCAACTCCTCGACGGTCACGTGCAGGCAGGAGGCACAGGCCCGGAGGAGCGGCGAGCTAAGCCGTAACGATGTCGATCAATAAACCGAGCGATAAATCAGAGCGCGTCTTTGTCACGACATCCATTCACGCCGCTTTTGCTCATCTGGATGCCGGGCGGGGCGTCGAGTGGCGGGGCGGGGTGGGGCGGGGCGGGGCGGGGCGGGGCGGGGCGGGGCGGGGCGGGGCGGGTCCCCCCCCCGACGGCCTCTGTATGAGAGCTCTCATCAGAAACCCCCAGCATGCTGTGCCGGGGCCAGAGCCATGCGGCGGGGGCGGCTGCCACTGCTGCTGCTGCAGTGGCTTTGAAAACGTGACCGTGACGCATCTTTGAGTCGCAGCGGCGGCGGTGGCGGCGGCGGCGGCGGCGGCGGAGAGAGCCCCGCCCGCCCCACACAACGTCCTGCTCAAGTACAACACTCACCGGTGCTGGCGCGCGCGCCTGGAGTGGGGCCCGGCCGGCACGGCGCACGGGGGCCTAACGAGCAGCAGGTGCAGCGCCGGCAGCGCCACGCCGACAAACCTCGACCTCGTCCTCGTCGTCGTGGAGGGACAGCGGCGGCGGCGCAGGACTACGAAGGCACAGGGAGGGCAACCTCCGCGGCGAAGACCTGCGACAAAACAGCAAACCGTGAAACCATAGCGTCGTATCAACGTAAACCCCGCGCAGGGAACGTGGCGTGTTACACTCTCTAGCGCGCCCGGGAGGACCTGGAGCTGGTGGACGTGAGCTAGGGACCCAACCATAGCGTCGTATCAACGTAAACCCCGCGCATACTCTTAATACCCTACGACGAACTGGGATTTATACACTACGGATAAACCAAATTTATCGTAACCTATGAACAAATTTATAAAATGTCTCCACAATACAAATCATTTTAGGTTCCACTCTGGTTTTTTGACAGCAAATGAAACCCTATGAACAACTTTGTTCGTAAGAATCACATCAGTATAGTACGAATGGTTGAAGGTTTGAAATTTACGAATATTATTCAACTAAAACATTAATTATTATAAAGCATTACAATGAATCCATTCTTCGAATATTATTCAGTTAAAACATTAATTATTATAAAGCATTTCAATGAATCCATTCTTCCAATTATATTTAAGTATAAATCATCAAGAACTAAAATAATATTAGCAAACTCTTATTTACTCTAGTATGCAAAAGTGAATGATTGTCAAGATAGGAAACATGAATTAAATTAAAGACTGATTCTGGATATGAGAGGCAAACGGGGAGAGACAATTTATTTAAGGAAGTGTTTGCAAAATGATTCCAATTCAAGGCACCAGCTATAAGTTTCACTCACTTAGACAACAACAACCCAGGCACCCAGCTGATGAGAAGGATGCAGAGCTCCATCAGGACAGAGGACAGGCAGTTCTGCATACATAACCTCTTAACCTCAAATGCAGTTCAAATCGATGGACTTATTGCTCCGCGGTGCAATATTCAACAGAGAGAGGAGCAAAACGTTAAAGAGAGGGCAAAATGAGAATATTTCAAACTGGCACTGGACTGATTCACATAAAACTCATATTAAGATTTACAATAACTCCTAGCTCGTTAATTTGCACTGAGGCCTTGTTGTCGACTGCTTACAGCGAGGGCGAGGGACGAGGCGGCGGGCGGCGGGGCAGGGGCAAGAGCTGTGGTAGTGCCCAAGGGGCGCGCTCTTGCGGGGCGATCTGGAACTAGGGCAGATTTGGTCATTCCCTCCTACGTCATAGGAGTGAGGGTCGGAACTCTTATGGGAGAGCCAGGCGGCGATGTGTGCTCCCGGTTGCCTGTCTGCAAGGAGCTCTGACGTCAGCTCTACCAGCTGTCGTCGGGCCAACAGAAAATTGATAAATTCCGTGTAATCTATCTTCCAGACTAAACCTCTAACCCGTAAATATACTGACACTTTTACAGGTGTAAATCACAAACTAGGTGCTGTGATAAGTAAATTATGTCCCGGGATACTTTCGAAAGCAATTATTTCTGTTCTGAAAGAAAGAAGTCCAGCGTTCGCGTGTTGGTACTGCTCTGGCCGCCGGCGGAGTGCGGCGTAGCTGCGAGCGTTTTCGTGGGTTCGAGCCAGCTTTGCTATTTTGGAAGAACTTTTCGATTAGTTTTGGCGAAATATGATAGTTTGCATGGGTATTTTTCAATGGAGAAAATATACGTCATACACACAAGAATGTGTGGTTATGTTGTCTTGTGGAGCCAGTCGGCATATGACCTGCTAAACGAAAGATTGAAGTGGAGCACGTAGGTTATGGGTAAGTAAACTTTGCTGTACAAAATTAGTTTTGAAGTCCGAATGGTACGGTGACCAAGTGCGATACTATCACAGATTTATCTTTAAAATTAAGGCTTTTCAAAAGTGTTGTAGATTAGCATGTTTTGTAATTTGAAAATAAACAAAATAAGCACAGACCACTCCGGAGTGCAAGAGGATTAGTTGAGCAGGCTTGACATGGAATTTGAAAATACAGATAAGTAGTACAACCCACATCGGGTGTGTTAATGTTAAATTTGAAAATGAATAACAATAGCACAACCTTCTTGGGGTGCACGAAACTGACATGACTTTATTTTAAAGTAAACATCAGTGGCACTGCCTACTTGGGGCGCAACTGACTAGATTTGATTTGTGGATCAGAGTTAAACTTGAAAATTGATAATGACAACAAACCCCTCTTGGAGTGCAATAGAGAAGCTTGTCATAAAATTTTTAAGTAAATACAACAGCACAACACACTTGACGTCCAAAAGAGTAAATTTATGTAAAATCAGAAAATAAAAATATAACCAAGCAGAGCCCACTTGGGTTGCATTCAATTAACATTATAAATCAATTGGAGCTAGCGCAGTCTACTTGGGGTGATGATAATCAAACAATATCTCTTTTAAAAGCCTCTATGAAAAAATAAAACAGAAACAATTAAACTTGGTTAACGGTGACTAACTGTTTTATGTTTTTGAGTTTTGTTCCTCTGCTGCTCGTTTGATTTATGATTCTGATTCATAGATAATAGACGATTATCAACTGCTGCATGACAGATGTCCCCGATGGTACTGTGTGTCCTGTCAACATAAACTGAAGACAGCTGGAACTTCTTCACACTTGGCAAACCTTCAACTAAAGGTAAGAAATTACTCAGAATCTTCTCATGTGCAATAGGTGGAATCAATCTACATGCAGGTTTGAAAACGTCCTCAACGCATTTTGTGAAATTTTCAGATGGCTGTTGCTGGTCCAGGAGAGAAGATGAAACCATATTGGGAGCATGAAGGAGAAAGCCGGAGAAGTTTGCAGAATGCCCTAACAGTCTGCACGATCAAGTTGCTGAATTCTGTTTTTCACATAAGTAGGGGTGAAGTTGTTGTTGGGGATGAGTTTTGAAAAAATAAATAAATTATACTGGACAATATTTTCTGTTATCTTTTATCCCCAAATGACAATCATTTTTAAATTAAATTAAAATTTGATGATGACCTGCTAGCCAAAAAGGCCGCTTTTCAGTGGATCAAATTTCGCGCGGCCTCGAATACGTCACGGACATGTCAGGGAACCACGGTAACTACACAAATATTTGATGCTTTCGGTGCAATATTTACGCAAGATATCTTAATTTTTCGGGCGCCTGAAGTTTTATACGGCTCACAAATATTTTGTGTTTCGGTGTACAAGTTTCCTGCTCTTTACTTTCCGAAATTGTCGCATGCAAATGGTGTTGTGCTTTCATTTTTGGAATGTTGGCCCGACGACAGCTGGTAGACGTGACGTCACGAACGCCCGGTACGTAGGCAAACCTCGCAACACAAGAGCACCGCCTTTTCACTGTTGAGTTGGCCCCCTTGCCGTCCATCGCGCCGTCCCGGTGCACAGGCGACGCTCGACACTCCCCCGCACCATCGCGACGCGAAACCGCCGTCTGGCCTACATAGCGATTCTGATGCACGCCCTCCTCGCTCTGTCTCTCTCGCTTCTGTACGGCGTACCTCATGAGTGCGAGAGAGACAGCGAGAAAGGTGTATTCGGAGCCTCCCGGTGGCTCGGCCGAGTGCGCCCGAGTCCACATCGGCCTCCTTGTCCAACGGGGTTTCTCCGGGGCGGGAGAGCCCATAGGCCGCTGTAATGAGGCCGTCGTCGACCTCGTCCGCACCAAAGACCCCCACGAGCCCCACGACCGTGCCAAAGGTCCAGGAGTCCGATGTGGACTCGGGCGCACTCGGCCGGGCCGGGCCGGGCCGGGCCTCCGGGAGACTCCGAGTGCCACAGGGCGCGACGACGGCGTACCCGCAGCGCAGCACAGCACGTTGTGATTTATATGAGCGCTATTGCACCTCCGTCCTTGTCGCACCTATGACAGTGCCTTATGTTGGGGATGGCAGGGCCCCATGAGTGTGACAAGGAAAGGGGCGAGGGAGCGATCTTCAGAATCAGCAGAGCTATTCAGCTATTCCGGTGTACACCGACCTGCATAGCGATTCTGGTGCACGCCCTCCTCGCTCTGTCTCTCTTGCACCTGTACGGCGTACCTCATGAGTGCGAGAGAGACAGCGAGAAAGGTGTGTACACGGTATGTACACCTAAACTCCGCGCAGGGAACGTGGCGGGTTACACCGGTTACACTCTCTAGCGCGCCCAGGAGGACCTGGAGCTGGTGGACGTGAGCTAGGACCCGGGCCGGGGCCGGGCCGGGCGCCCAACCCAGCTGCCAGCGGGGATTGACTCCTTGGTGTTATTCCAAGCCGGCTGGGATTCATTAAGGACCAAGCCGCAGGGGCCCAGCCTAGCCTCGCCTCGCCCAGCCCAGCCCAGCTCTCTCTCTCTCTGTCTCTCTCTGTCTCTCTCTCTGTCTCTCTCTCTCTCTCTCTCTCTCTCTCTCTCTCTCTCTCTCTCTCTCTCTCTCTCTCTCTCTCTCTCTCTAAGCGGCGTCTGACAGCCCTGGGCCGGGCCGGGCCGGGCCGGGCCGCCACAGCGGGTCGTCATTACTCTGGCAGGGGAAGGCTGTCACCTGCAACGACACCTCCAGCGGCTCCAGCCTCCAGCCTCCCTCCAGCTCTGGCGCGGCGCCTCATCCACCACCCCGACCCCTATCCACCTTCGTTTCCACACTCTGCGACATTTTGTGAGTGCTTTGTTTTGATGATACATTTAGAAGTGTAGCTTTAGCTTGCTCAAACTACAACACAACATAATCGTAATGACTAAATTTTTGTCGAACAAAACGTACTCTGCAGATGCACATGTTCCTAGCAGAACAGTCTTCGTTATCTTCCCCTCTTATCCCGAATCGCCGAAAGATTCACGCGGCAGTATTTTCCTCGCACTCGCACCGGCCCGGCCCCGGCCGCCCCTCTCTCTCTCTCTATTTCTCTCTCTCTCTCTCTCACATAGCCACACCACCCGTGCACTGTTCTGCTCTGTACGCCACCAGCGGGGCGGGAGAGGCGAGGGCGAGGCGAGGAGGAAGGGAAATGAGTACGGCGTCGTTGAACAAGCAGCGCCGCGATAAAAAGCACCGATGCAGCGCGGGCCGGGCCGGGGGCCGGGCGCTTGTTAACGGGAATGCAAGCGGCGAGATTAAATACAAGCGCAAAAACAAAAGAAGTGCAGCCCGGCCCGGCCCGGCGGCGCGGCGCCCTCCCTCCTCAACCCGTCCCCTTCATTCCTTACTTCCAATTTGTATAAAGATGCGACCGTAAAAGTGAGAATTTCCCGTCGTCCGGAGGAGGAAAAGGAAAAAGGGGTCGGGTCGGGTCGGGTCGGGTCGGGTCGGCGGCGGGGCGCTGAGCCCTAAATTTGGGCGCGGCGGCGTGCATTTTTATCTTTATTGTTGTGTTGGACGGCGGCCCGCCCAGGCCCGCCTCGCCCCGCGCTTCCATTCTTTATGGCTGATTCACACCCCTTTGTTACTCCCTGCCTCCTCCCTCATCCCCGTGCTCCTGCCCCCCGGCCCCCGCCCCCGCCGTGCAGCGCCAGCAGCGCCTTGGTGGTGTTGACGTGATTTCACCAGTGTCTCGCCTTGCTTTGCTTGCCGCCCGCCATGCCACAGCCCCCGGACCCAGACCGCGCTGCTGCTGCGTCCCTCTCTCTCTCTCTCTCTCTCTCTCTCTCTCTCTCTCTCTCTCTCTAGTTATTCCCTCTACAAAATTAGATCTCTGTATATGCTTAGGAGGTACTTGAAAAATTTACTAAGTCACTGATGCTAAATATTATTTTTAATTTGCTTTACTTCGCTGATGTTAAATTCTCAGATGAGTGATGAGATGTACTCTTTATTTTTGTTATGGTGAATTCACCTTTTTTTGTTGTTGTTTTGTTTGTTATTAATGAGAGCCAGCTTCTATGCTGCAGTGGGGCCATAGCCCTTTTGTATGGAAGCTGCCAATAAACCAATTCAAATTCAAAATTCTCTCTCTCTCTCTCTCTCTCTCTCTCTCTCTCTCTCTCTCTCTCTCTCTCTCTCTCTCTCTCTCTCTCTCTCTCCCGGACACAGAGGAAGAAGCGCTGCTAAGATTTTATGGCGACGAAACAAACCAAAAGACTGGTATGGTAGGAAAGGCGGGAAAGGTGAGTGGCGGATGGGTGCGCGGGATAAGCCGCGTCACCCGAGTCGCGCCCAACGACCATCAAATTAATTACCAAAAATTGTCAATTTTCCACAGTTACTTTACGCTATCACTTAACCCCCCCCCCCTTTTATGGATTTTAAAAAAAATACTAAGTAATAAGACTTAATAAATATTTGTAAGGGCGGGGGGCCGAGGGCCGAGCGTCCTGGACCAGGTCAGGAAGGGCCGCAGCAGCTCGGGTAGAGCGCATTGTTTAGATGGGCGGCCTGCCGCGCCCGGCCCGGCCCGGCCCGGCTCTGCACTGCGGTTCAATTTGAATATCCTCTCCACTGTTGTTCCTCCGCACGGAGCGTATTAGCGTGGGAAGGGGTAAGCCGTCTCAGAGAGAGGGGCGGGGGGGGGGAGGGGGGAGGGGGGGGCATGCGCTCCTCCCAATCACTGTCGCTCTGTTGTCTTTCCATTCCGAGGAAGCGCCACGCCGCGCCGAGGATTCCTTAGCGAAGCGACGTGCGCTCCGACAAACTATCCTTTCCCCAAGGCCAGGGAAATAGTGCAAATGGACGTCTGCATTAAATTAGTGAAAAATATCTAACTCTCGTCAAAATCTAAAGTCCTCTTCCAGGGCCACATGGTTTTGGTTCTCCCCGCTTGGCGGTTCAAGGAAAACGAGGACCGAACGGCTCCAAGCTCAAAGGCCCCTTATGCTTCCTGACGCCATCCTGCCCGCCTGACATCCCTCTCTCCGCCCTCTATCCCTGCCTCATACCTCCATTTCCAAGGGGCAGAGTTCTTCCCCAAAAGGGTTATCATTGTGGCCAGGCTGGGCGGGGCGGCGGGCGGGGAGGGGGAGGGGGCCGGCAGGGGGCGGAACAGCAGGCACAGCCTCAGAGAGGATCCTCCGGTAGATTAGCGGTGTAATATTTCGCGTTATATTATCTGTGCCTTCGCGCCACTTTAGTCTTGGTTCCGGCGCACGGAAGCGCCCCAGCGGCGCGGTCCTTTCCAGACCAGCCGCAGCGGCCCGGCCCGGGCCCACCCGGAGTCCTCCGGCTACCGTCGCGCACATCCTTCGACCGGAAACCCTTTCTCTCTCACCCTCCATCTGTCTCTCTCTCTCTCTCTCTCTCTCTCTCTCTCTCTCTCTCTCTCTCTCTCTCTCTCTCTCTCTCTCTCTCTCTCTCTCTCTCTCTCTCTGGCTGGATCTTACCTCGCGCAGCTGCCGGTGCTGCCGGCGCCATTCCTCAGCTAAGTCCCGGCCCGGACCATTGTGCGACCACTTGCCGCTTTCTGCCGATGCGAGTCAGCGGTCCGCGAGGAGGGAGAAGCTCAAGCCGCCCTGGTCCACGCCCGCGCCGCGCCGCGCCGGCTCTCTCCCTGGAACAGAGTTTGAAACATTTGAAAGGCGGCGGGGATGGCAGCGAGTTTTACAGAAGACTACTAATATGGTATTCCCAGCCAGAGAATAGCCCCAGTTTACACGCGTTCCCTATCTAACTCTTGTCATTCTTCTGCTGGGAACACCATATACGCGCGTAAGCCTAGCACTAAGCACCGAACTAGGCATCACACACAAACGCACTGATAGCTTTAGCTCAAGGGGTAAATAACTCCGAATTTCGATGTACACCACTAATTCAAAATTCACACTAATTCAAACTAATTCACGCGAATTCAAAACGAATTCACGCGAATTCAAAACGAATTCAAAACAAATTCAAGCGAATTTTAGGAATGACCTCAGAAAATACACGCACATCTGATCCAAATTATTCTCTCAATTACATGATGAAATAGGATTTTTAGTAAATTATTGTGAATGATTTCTATTTATTCCAAATTATTGGAAATTCACTTGCAACTGCGCAAAATAATCACAATTATTTCAATTATTTTTTTAAAACTTTTCAGAAACAAATTTTGCTCTGCAATTGAAAGGGTGGCGTGAAAACATGGAAAATTTTTGCGGCAGTAAACCTCCCGAAGGAGGTTGCGGTTCCCGCCAGGCACAGGGCTTTTACCCCCTGTGGCAGCCAACTGCTTCGGTGTTCCATGGGAACCGGCGCTTTGCTGACTGCGATCCTATCGCGCAATTCGACAGATTTGATCCCCGTACCACCATTGGCCTACCCCTAGAGGTACGAGCGGTGTCAAGGGCGTTAGACTTCCTGATCCCAGTTTCAGAGGCCTTACCTCAGAGGGGTACGCGGGATTCGAACCCACAACCCCGAGTGCCGACACGTAGCCGTATTTGCCGTATCCTGCAGCCTCCAGCCGGGAGGACAGGGCAAATACAACTCGAACCCGTCGCACTGTACAGTCATCGTGGCGTCGTGGCTCAGTTGGTAGAGCGCGCAATACCGAACCGAGTGCTCCGAAGTTCGACTCCCACTCGGGAAAGTGTTTTTCGCGCTTGACATTCCCTTTGGCCGCAGCTGGATGGCAGGTCAAATAGAAGTTAAACACGTCTCACCGCCGTTGGCTCGGTGGCTCTGGGCGTTGGGTCGCTTCCTGTTCTGGCTACGTGTCGGCACTCGGGGTTGTGGGTTCGAATCCCGCGTACCCCTCTGAGGTAAGGCCTCTGAAACTGGGATCAGGAAGTCTAACGCCCTTGACACCGCTCGTACCTCTAGGGGTAGGCCAATGGTGGTACGGGGATCAAATCTGTCGAATTGCGCGATAGGATCGCAGTCAGCAAAGCGCCGGTTCCCATGGAACACCGAAGCAGTTGGCTGCCACAGGGGGTAAAAGCCCTGTGCCTGGCGGGAACCGCAACCTCCTTCGGGAGGTTTACTGCCGCAAAAATTTTCCATGTTTTCACGCCACCCTTTCAATTGCAGAGCAAAATTTGTTTCTGAAAAGTTTTAAAAAAATAATTGAAATAATTGTGATTATTTTGCGCAGTTGCAAGTGAATTTCCAATAATTTGGAATAAATAGAAATCATTCACAATAATTTACTAAAAATCCTATTTAATCATGTAATTGAGAGAATAATTTGGATCAGATGTGCGTGTATTTTCTGGGGCATCCCCGACTTTAAAACGAATTCAAGTAAATTCACAAAATAATCACAATAATTTAAAAAAAAAACTTTGCAATAAATTCAAAAAATTCAAAGCTAATTCAAAATGAATTCAATTCAATTTAGACAAATTCAATTCAAATTCACGCAATTTGTACACCGAATTCAGAGTTGTTTACCCCTCGCTTTAGCTCCACTTGATACTTATTTTTTTAAAAATTCGTTACTTTTACATTTTACGTTACTTTGGTTGTAAGATAATGTGACACAAAGAGTGCCTCATCTCGTCGGTGACTCCCTGTTGGGAACTTACCGCGGCGGAATTCTTTGAGGTTAGGGCTTACCCAACAGGCATTTTACATTTACAATACTTTCCGCAAGATGTATATGTCCTGGATAGCATTGGTGCTACACTAACACTGCCAAAAGAAAAAGATTTGCTTCGTCAATGCGTTTTTCAAACGAATTATCTTCGAAAATACAAGTAGAGTATAGACGCGATCGCGAACGCAACGACGGCCACAGGCAGCGACCTGGCCGGGCTACGGGGCTACGAGGAGTAGGAGGAGGGAATGTTCGATGGATGGGAGGGAATTGTCGTACCAACCTACCCCAAATTATCGTACACTATTAGCAAACTTCAGTCGAAATTGTCGTACGCTGCACAACGCTTATGGGAGCGAAGTCGTCAAAACTGTCGTATTTAGCCAAAATTTCTTAATTTAGGGTCGTGCGGGACAGTTAATTGTCATACGCGTACGGCAATCATCGTACGCATAACACCCCTGGAGGAGGACTCTTTCAGACGACTGACAATCGGCAATCGGTCGGCGGGCGCGTTATTTCAAAAACTGCCAACCGCCGAACGGGTTTGTAGTACGCCCGGCTACAGCTTCGGCTGCGGCTGCGGCTGCTGCCCCTTGGAAGTGGCTGCCCCTCCCCTCCCCTCCCCCTTCCTCAGGTAATGTGTTCACCCGGCGTGCAGACGCCCAGACCCGCACATTAAGAAGGCGAGGCGCAGTCGAGGATAATGTGCGCCGCCTCGCCGGCCCCGCCCCGCCCCGCCCCGCCCCGCCCCGCCCCGCCCCGCCCCGCCCCGCCCCGCCACGCGCGCCCGCGGGCTCGATGAACACGCCACGTACGGGGGCGGCGATGCAGTGGCGGCAGCGGAGGCGGCGCGGTGAATTTCGGAATGAATCCTCCTTAATTTATTGTTGGGTTGAGACCGAAATGGCTTCTGAAGGCTGAGTGCAGACAGTGTGGGTAATGAAGGGAAATGGCGTGGAAGCACCGTGTATCTGAGTCGGGCTGGAGCCGGGGCGGGGCGGGGCGGGGCGGGGCGGGGCGGGGCGGGGCGGGGCGGGGCGGGGCGGGGCGGGGCGGGGCGGGGCGGGGCGGATTGGGGCACGCTACCCACCCGCACAAGCGCATGCTGGCGCCAGAGGAGGCCGCAGGCAAGAGGGGCAGAACTGCCCCGCGCACTCGCGTGCCCTGTCGGCCCGCCGCTCACACAGGTGAACCTCCCCGCCGACCCAGCGCGACGGACTGAGCCTGAACCGCGAGAGGAAACTGTATCCCGAAGCATTGCCGTCCGCACTAGAGCCACACGACCCCATTCGCTGTGTTACTGGCGAGTTTAAGGTCTGCGCGACTACTTCCACAAACAGGCGGACCTACAAAGAGTCTGTCGTTAGCGAAGGGACATTTTTCTCACGGGCGCGGTAGTGACGCCTCGGGCCTCGCGGGTCCTGGACTCCACCACGTCCGCCCCGGTTGGGCCGCTCGTGTGCAGCGGC